>OV049924.1:261220419-261225776 GCA_920104205.1 Eupeodes latifasciatus | reverse complement strand
ATCGGAAGATGAAAGATAATGTCACGGTCTTTTTGTTGGAGTTCAGAGGCTTCTAAACGTTGTGCAAGCTCGTCGTATTTACATTCCAAGTTTCTTACTTGGAGTTGAAGATGTTCATTACACGCACGAAGCTGGGATATTTCGAGAAGCACTGGCTCAAGGAATTTCTTAGTAGGGAGATCGTTAAAGCGCAAATCGAGCATCTTATTAAATTCATCCTGTGTCATATTACCGAGTGTTATGGTTTTGCTAGATTTAGGTGATTCACTCGAGATGTCTTTGTGCGGCCTCTTGGACGATTGTGACTCTCTAATGTTGTATGATGTTGGCGGTGTTCTTTTCATTTCGTTTGTGTATATATATATTTTTATTTTTATGGTTTTTCTCAATTTCACAACAAAATACTAACCTAATTTCCACGATAACTTATAATCAATTTTTAATTGATTTTTACACTTTCAACTCTTATTTATATTTAGACTTTTTTTTTCAATTGATATACAAACGTCTTTTTAATTTAAGAAAAACAAATTAAATTTTTGGAATCCCTCCGCTTCATGTTCTCTGAAATACTAGCTGATGATGATGATGATGATGATGATGATGATGATGATGATGATGATGATGATGATGATGATGATGATGATGATGATGATGATGATGATGATGATGATGATGATGATGATGATGATGATGATGATGATGATGATGATGATGATGATGATGATGATGATGATGATGATGATGATGATGATGATGATGATGATGATGATGATGATGATGATGATGATGATGATGATGATGATGATGATGATGATGATGATGATGATGATGATGATGATGATGATGATGATGATGATGATGATGATGATGATGATGATGATGATGATGATGATGATGATGATGATGATGATGATGATGATGATGATGATGATGATGATGATGATGATGATGATGATGATGATGATGATGATGATGATGATGATGATGATGATGATGATGATGATGATGATGATGATGATGATGATGATGATGATGATGATGATGATGATGATGATGATGATGATGATGATGATGATGATGATGATGATGATGATGATGATGATGATGATGATGATGATGATGATGATGATGATGATGATGATGATGATGATGATGATGATGATGATGATGATGATGATGATGATGATGATGATGATGATGATGATGATGATGATGATGATGATGATGATGATGATGATGATGATGATGATGATGATGATGATGATGATGATGATGATGATGATGATGATGATGATGATGATGATGATGATGATGATGATGATGATGATGATGATGATGATGATGATGATGATGATGATGATGATGATGATGATGATGATGATGATGATGATGATGATGATGATGATGATGATGATGATGATGATGATGATGATGATGATGATGATGATGATGATGATGATGATGATGATGATGATGATGATGATGATGATGATGATGATGATGATGATGATGATGATGATGATGATGATGATGATGATGATGATGATGATGATGATGATGATGATGATGATGATGATGATGATGATGATGATGATGATGATGATGATGATGATGATGATGATGATGATGATGATGATGATGATGATGATGATGATGATGATGATGATGATGATGATGATGATGATGATGATGATGATGATGATGATGATGATGATGATGATGATGATGATGATGATGATGATGATGATGATGATGATGATGATGATGATGATGATGATGATGATGATGATGATGATGATGATGATGATGATGATGATGATGATGATGATGATGATGATGATGATGATGATGATGATGATGATGATGATGATGATGATGATGATGATGATGATGATGATGATGATGATGATGATGATGATGATGATGATGATGATGATGATGATGATGATGATGATGATGATGATGATGATGATGATGATGATGATGATGATGATGATGATGATGATGATGATGATGATGATGATGATGATGATGATGATGATGATGATGATGATGATGATGATGATGATGATGATGATGATGATGATGATGATGATGATGATGATGATGATGATGATGATGATGATGATGATGATGATGATGATGATGATGATGATGATGATGATGATGATGATGATGATGATGATGATGATGATGATGATGATGATGATGATGATGATGATGATGATGATGATGATGATGATGATGATGATGATGATGATGATGATGATGATGATGATGATGATGATGATGATGATGATGATGATGATGATGATGATGATGATGATGATGATGATGATGATGATGATGATGATGATGATGATGATGATGATGATGATGATGATGATGATGATGATGATGATGATGATGATGATGATGATGATGATGATGATGATGATGATGATGATGATGATGATGATGATGATGATGATGATGATGATGATGATGATGATGATGATGATGATGATGATGATGATGATGATGATGATGATGATGATGATGATGATGATGATGATGATGATGATGATGATGATGATGATGATGATGATGATGATGATGATGATGATGATGATGATGATGATGATGATGATGATGATGATGATGATGATGATGATGATGATGATGATGATGATGATGATGATGATGATGATGATGATGATGATGATGATGATGATGATGATGATGATGATGATGATGATGATGATGATGATGATGATGATGATGATGATGATGATGATGATGATGATGATGATGATGATGATGATGATGATGATGATGATGATGATGATGATGATGATGATGATGATGATGATGATGATGATGATGATGATGATGATGATGATGATGATGATGATGATGATGATGATGATGATGATGATGATGATGATGATGATGATGATGATGATGATGATGATGATGATGATGATGATGATGATGATGATGATGATGATGATGATGATGATGATGATGATGATGATGATGATGATGATGATGATGATGATGATGATGATGATGATGATGATGATGATGATGATGATGATGATGATGATGATGATGATGATGATGATGATGATGATGATGATGATGATGATGATGATGATGATGATGATGATGATGATGATGATGATGATGATGATGATGATGATGATGATGATGATGATGATGATGATGATGATGATGATGATGATGATGATGATGATGATGATGATGATGATGATGATGATGATGATGATGATGATGATGATGATGATGATGATGATGATGATGATGATGATGATGATGATGATGATGATGATGATGATGATGATGATGATGATGATGATGATGATGATGATGATGATGATGATGATGATGATGATGATGATGATGATGATGATGATGATGATGATGATGATGATGATGATGATGATGATGATGATGATGATGATGATGATGATGATGATGATGATGATGATGATGATGATGATGATGATGATGATGATGATGATGATGATGATGATGATGATGATGATGATGATGATGATGATGATGATGATGATGATGATGATGATGATGATGATGATGATGATGATGATGATGATGATGATGATGATGATGATGATGATGATGATGATGATGATGATGATGATGATGATGATGATGATGATGATGATGATGATGATGATGATGATGATGATGATGATGATGATGATGATGATGATGATGATGATGATGATGATGATGATGATGATGATGATGATGATGATGATGATGATGATGATGATGATGATGATGATGATGATGATGATGATGATGATGATGATGATGATGATGATGATGATGATGATGATGATGATGATGATGATGATGATGATGATGATGATGATGATGATGATGATGATGATGATGATGATGATGATGATGATGATGATGATGATGATGATGATGATGATGATGATGATGATGATGATGATGATGATGATGATGATGATGATGATGATGATGATGATGATGATGATGATGATGATGATGATGATGATGATGATGATGATGATGATGATGATGATGATGATGATGATGATGATGATGATGATGATGATGATGATGATGATGATGATGATGATGATGATGATGATGATGATGATGATGATGATGATGATGATGATGATGATGATGATGATGATGATGATGATGATGATGATGATGATGATGATGATGATGATGATGATGATGATGATGATGATGATGATGATGATGATGATGATGATGATGATGATGATGATGATGATGATGATGATGATGATGATGATGATGATGATGATGATGATGATGATGATGATGATGATGATGATGATGATGATGATGATGATGATGATGATGATGATGATGATGATGATGATGATGATGATGATGATGATGATGATGATGATGATGATGATGATGATGATGATGATGATGATGATGATGATGATGATGATGATGATGATGATGATGATGATGATGATGATGATGATGATGATGATGATGATGATGATGATGATGATGATGATGATGATGATGATGATGATGATGATGATGATGATGATGATGATGATGATGATGATGATGATGATGATGATGATGATGATGATGATGATGATGATGATGATGATGATGATGATGATGATGATGATGATGATGATGATGATGATGATGATGATGATGATGATGATGATGATGATGATGATGATGATGATGATGATGATGATGATGATGATGATGATGATGATGATGATGATGATGATGATGATGATGATGATGATGATGATGATGATGATGATGATGATGATGATGATGATGATGATGATGATGATGATGATGATGATGATGATGATGATGATGATGATGATGATGATGATGATGATGATGATGATGATGATGATGATGATGATGATGATGATGATGATGATGATGATGATGATGATGATGATGATGATGATGATGATGATGATGATGATGATGATGATGATGATGATGATGATGATGATGATGATGATGATGATGATGATGATGATGATGATGATGATGATGATGATGATGATGATGATGATGATGATGATGATGATGATGATGATGATGATGATGATGATGATGATGATGATGATGATGATGATGATGATGATGATGATGATGATGATGATGATGATGATGATGATGATGATGATGATGATGATGATGATGATGATGATGATGATGATGATGATGATGATGATGATGATGATGATGATGATGATGATGATGATGATGATGATGATGATGATGATGATGATGATGATGATGATGATGATGATGATGAT
>OV049924.1:260940419-261212919 GCA_920104205.1 Eupeodes latifasciatus | reverse complement strand
GATGATGATGATGATGATGATGATGATGATGATGATGATGATGATGATGATGATGATGATGATGATGATGATGATGATGATGATGATGATGATGATGATGATGATGATGATGATGATGATGATGATGATGATGATGATGATGATGATGATGATGATGATGATGATGATGATGATGATGATGATGATGATGATGATGATGATGATGATGATGATGATGATGATGATGATGATGATGATGATGATGATGATGATGATGATGATGATGATGATGATGATGATGATGATGATGATGATGATGATGATGATGATGATGATGATGATGATGATGATGATGATGATGATGATGATGATGATGATGATGATGATGATGATGATGATGATGATGATGATGATGATGATGATGATGATGATGATGATGATGATGATGATGATGATGATGATGATGATGATGATGATGATGATGATGATGATGATGATGATGATGATGATGATGATGATGATGATGATGATGATGATGATGATGATGATGATGATGATGATGATGATGATGATGATGATGATGATGATGATGATGATGATGATGATGATGATGATGATGATGATGATGATGATGATGATGATGATGATGATGATGATGATGATGATGATGATGATGATGATGATGATGATGATGATGATGATGATGATGATGATGATGATGATGATGATGATGATGATGATGATGATGATGATGATGATGATGATGATGATGATGATGATGATGATGATGATGATGATGATGATGATGATGATGATGATGATGATGATGATGATGATGATGATGATGATGATGATGATGATGATGATGATGATGATGATGATGATGATGATGATGATGATGATGATGATGATGATGATGATGATGATGATGATGATGATGATGATGATGATGATGATGATGATGATGATGATGATGATGATGATGATGATGATGATGATGATGATGATGATGATGATGATGATGATGATGATGATGATGATGATGATGATGATGATGATGATGATGATGATGATGATGATGATGATGATGATGATGATGATGATGATGATGATGATGATGATGATGATGATGATGATGATGATGATGATGATGATGATGATGATGATGATGATGATGATGATGATGATGATGATGATGATGATGATGATGATGATGATGATGATGATGATGATGATGATGATGATGATGATGATGATGATGATGATGATGATGATGATGATGATGATGATGATGATGATGATGATGATGATGATGATGATGATGATGATGATGATGATGATGATGATGATGATGATGATGATGATGATGATGATGATGATGATGATGATGATGATGATGATGATGATGATGATGATGATGATGATGATGATGATGATGATGATGATGATGATGATGATGATGATGATGATGATGATGATGATGATGATGATGATGATGATGATGATGATGATGATGATGATGATGATGATGATGATGATGATGATGATGATGATGATGATGATGATGATGATGATGATGATGATGATGATGATGATGATGATGATGATGATGATGATGATGATGATGATGATGATGATGATGATGATGATGATGATGATGATGATGATGATGATGATGATGATGATGATGATGATGATGATGATGATGATGATGATGATGATGATGATGATGATGATGATGATGATGATGATGATGATGATGATGATGATGATGATGATGATGATGATGATGATGATGATGATGATGATGATGATGATGATGATGATGATGATGATGATGATGATGATGATGATGATGATGATGATGAAGGGGCGCTCATTTTGTGGTGTTCATAACATTCTGTTCCTTTAAAATTTCGGTTGCAGTCGGGGCATAAAATTTGATTCGAAGTTTCCTTACATATTGGAGAACTCTGACATTGCGAACAAAATGCAAGACATCCATAATGTTTACTCTTTGTATTGTAAGGTACATGGCAAATTTCACAGTAGAAAGAACAGCAAAATGCGGCAGTTAAAGATTTTATGACATTAAAATGATTATTATAATATAATAAATATATTTTTTTATCGTTGCTGTCATTTGAAACTCCTTCGTAAATTAATTTACGGCCTTTTGTTCTGTGTTCATAAACAGTAATTTTATAGTTTCTTAAATGAGTTTGAAATAATTTCAACTCATCAATTCCACAACCTCCTGGTGGTATTTGGATTCCAGTATCGCTCAGAAGTTTCAGCGCTCTCTCAGTTTGGATATTGGCTATATCTCTTCGTATACTATCAAAATTGTATTCCTTGTCCGTATATGCCTTTGCTATAACCAGAGCTCGAGGCAAGCATAATTTATCTGTGTTTTTTACACAAATAATTCCTCTACGATTGGCACATTCTTCGTTAAACGAATTGAACATGGAGGTAGGTTTTCTTCCTTCTCCAGCTGGCATTTGAACTGATGTTATGGACAACGTAAAATCATCAGTGCTTAGGCCATCAGAATTACTCTGGAATATTTTGGAAATCATCTCCCAAACATCATCCATGCTGAGCTCTGAACAGGTTTTGTAATTGATCCATCCACTACCTCGCTCATGAGAAAAACTTTTTCCCGAAAATGTTATCCCCACCTTGTCGGATTCCTTTAGACCTTCCACGGCAAATCGTACCATGTCTTCAATGGCCTTTCTTATCCATGAAGTTGGTTCTTCATGCCTTGGAATAGGGTTGATTTTAAAATCTATTTTCCGGCCATTTAAGTTGAACCGTTTAATTTTGGTGTTAATATCTGTCAAAACTTGAATTCGCTGAAATTAAAAATAACAACACAGAAAAAAATTATTTTTTTTTTTAATTTTTATTTTATTTAAAATAGTGTTTTTGTGAATTAAGTAATTCGTTTTGTGTATTTAAAAAGAGTGTAGGCAAAATATGTTCTACCTCTTCAATTATAATTTCATTTTTTTGTTTCCTCCCTCTTCGGAGTTTCTGTTGGTGTTGTTGCTGTTCTTGTTGATGTTGCTCTTGTTCATGTAGCTGCTGTTGATGTTGTTCTTGTATTCCTTGTAGATGATGTTGTTCCTGCTGTTTGTGTTGCTCCTGCTGTTGGTGTTGCTGTTGTTGTTGATGCAACTGATGTTGATAAGTTTGTTGCACCTGTGCTGGTTGCTCTTTGTCGTGGAAATCGATCACGAAGGAGCGATCGAAAGGCTCCACGACTTCCAGACAGAGCGTGTGTAGCTCCGCGATGTCCTCCTCTTCCATTTGGGTATTACACCGTTTTGGTAGGAATACCTAAAAATAAAAGTTTATTATAATTTTTTAAAGAAAATAGTAAGAAAAATTTAAACATACCACATAGTCGTCTAGCTCGACTAAAATTTGCTGGCCAAACTTGGTTGCTATCCTGTTGGCAGAAGTAATGGGAAACTTTTTCTTCTGAACCAATTTAGATAGAGAGAGAAGTGGTTTCCTGGTTGAACTTGTCGGCTCCTCCTTGCGTACACTCACTGCAGATTTCATTTTTTTTAAAAAGTTTGACATATTGAATGTGCGTTTTCACTGAAGAACTAAAACTGAATCAAAAACTCAGGCAACTATTGCTTTTATAGTATGGACTGACGAATATTTTGGTCATTTCCCCTAATATGAAATATAAAAAAAAAAATCGAAGAATTACCACTCCTGACACTCAGTGCATTTATTTGACCTGCCTTTCCCCCTCAAACAAATATAGCATTCCCCTACCAATTTAGTATTCAGAATCCTCTGTTGATTTATCCGTAGATATCAATATTTGATTATTTTGTTCATCAATACAAATCCTTACAAACAACCATAAACAACATCGTACATTAGGTTTTGTGACTTGCTAATAAAATCATTTATTTATACAAAACACGTTCCCATCTCTTTCACTGACTTTTTTTAAATTTTCAAATTTTCAAATTTTCAACCGTTTAACGATCGGTTGGTCTAATGGGCAGAGTCATAAACAACATCGCACCATATCTTCCTATTGAAAAATTACCACTCCTGACACTCAGCGCATTTATTTGACCTGCCTTTCCCCCTCAAACAAATATAGCATTCCACTACCAATTTAGTATTCAGAATCATCTGTTGATTTATCCTTAGATATCAATATTTGATTATTTTGTTCATCAATACAATACAATACCTATCAAATAGGAGGCAACTAAGGTATACGACGTCGATCCTTTGCAGTCATAAATTAGTTCGAAAATTAGGTTTTATGACTCGCATCGTCAACAATAAAATTTACTAGAAACCACTTTCAATCGTCATCATAATTTGCCCTTTTTTACAAACAATCATACATTCCTTTACCTGTATCTTGACCCTTTCCGCTTTTCTTGATTTATTTATACAAGACACGTTCCCATCTCTTTCATTGACTTTTTTTAAATTTTCAAATTCTCAACGGCGGTGTAACGCTCGCTCTTTACCTGTATCTTGACCCTTTCCGCTTTTCTTGATTTATTTATACAAGACACGTTCCCATCTCTTTCATTGACTTTTTTTAAATTTTCAAATATTCAAATTCTCAACTGTGTAACGGTCGCTCCACTAGTGCACCTATTCCTACTTCTGAAGTTAAGTATCTAGGACACATCTTAACAATGATGATGATAGATGGTTTAAAAATCGATCCAGAGAAAACGGAAGCTATAACAAAACGCCCAAGCCCAAAGAATTTAAAGCAGCTCATGTCCTTTTTGCAAACTTGTTCTTGGTTTCGACGTTTCATACCAAACTTTGCCGAAGTATATAAGCCACTATCAAACCTTACAAAAAAAAAACAAAAATGGAAATGGTCTAATGAAGAACAAGCTGCTTTTGAAGAGTTGAAAAAACTTTTAAGTACGCCACCTATTCTTCAACAAGTGAATGAAAATATGCCCTTTTTTCTATGAACAGATGCTAGCAACTATGCGTTAGGAGCCGTTTTGCTGCAGGGGGAGAAGTATTACAACCCAATCGAATACGCAAGTCGACTATTAATACCAGCAGAACGCAACTACTCCACGACAGAACGTGAAGCCTTAGCCGTTGTTTGGGCAGTTCAAAAATTCCGCGGATACATAGAAGAAGCGGAAATAACAATTTTAACAGACCACCAACCGTTAAAATGGTTGTTTAGTTTAAAGTCTCCAACCGGAAGACTAGCTCGTTGGTCTTTGTTATTGCAAAATTACAATATAAAATTTGAATACACTCCTGGTAAACAAAACGTTGTGGCAGATACACTGTCCCGTCCGCCTTGTTTTAAAAACCATACAAGTATAGAATGTGAATGTATGTCCTTTGAAATCGATTTTCCGACACAAGGAGCTAAAGAAGTACGTGATGCGCAACTTGAAGACCCGGTCGTAAGAAAAATCATTGATCCTTTCGAAGCAGATGACGAAAATGTTCAACTTCACACGAGTAGAGGTTATATGATGATTGATGGTATCCTATACCGTTATTGCTCGGAAGAAGATTCCGAAAACGGACAATTAGTTGCACCAAAATCAATGCATGATAGAATTTTATATAATTATCACGATTCACCGACAGCAGGTCATTATGGGATTGACAAAACAATCAATCGCATCACTCCGTTTTATTATTGGAAAGGGATGCGCTTAGACATAGCTAACTATGTAAAAGCATGTCCTGAATGTAAGAAATACAAACCAACCAACCTGAAACCTATAGGATTAATGAAAACTGTATGCAGTAACCAGCGCTTTGAAACCATTGCAGTTGACTTATTTGGTCCACTACCACGCTCAGAAGACGGTTATCAGTGGATCCTCATAGTAGAAGATCTGTGCAGCCGTTGGGTAGAGCTTTTCGCACTTAAAGTGGCATCTGCAGAAAACTGTGCCCTAAAACTTCTTGGTGAAGTTATTCTTCGCTACGGAGAGAGTACCAAGGAGAATACATTCGGATAACGGTTCCCAATTTATATCGGCGTTGATGCAAAAACTCACCTTCTGTTTGGGTATAAGACAAACCTTTACACCAATTTATCATCCCGAAGCAAATCCAGTAGAAAGAAAAAACCGAGATCTCAAAACACAGCTTTCAATATATGTTAAACAAAACCACAGTGAATGGTTTTCTAAATTGCCAGCGATTCGTTTTGCAATGAATACAGCAAAATGCTCTAGCACAGGCTATACAGCAGCATACCTAACGTTTGGAAGGGAACTTAGAACTCCTTTTGAAGTACATACTGACTTGAGACAAGTTGTGCAATCCGAAAATTTTATACACCAAATTACACCCATTTACTTAAGCTTGCAGACACATTAAAATTGGCTGAAGAATCACAAGAACTAGTTCAAGCCAAGAACAAAGCATACGTTGATCAAAAACGACGTCCTCAAAAGGAATTCAACATTGGTGATCGAGTCCTTGTGGAAACACACGCACAAAGCAAAGCAAAGCAAGGCATAACATCAAAGTTTGTACCACGCCGTGATGGCCCTTACATCATAGTAAAGAAGAAAGGATCTTCCTGCTATATCTTGGCAACTACAGATAAACCGGACCAACCCATTGGTTCACATCATGTTTCATCATTGACACCTTACAACAGTACAATAACCAAACCAATTTATCCAATTCGGCCGACCTCAAAAACAACAACCAATACAAGAACCTAGCACGGCTCATACCGATCAAAGCATAGATGTTCCAGAAAACAACACTCATAATCAAAGTCAAGATGATCCAAAAATCAACAAAACAAAAAGTGTTCTTGAAATACCACAGCAAGACAATCCGAATCTAATATCTACAAGAATGAGACGTAAACGAACATATTCTTAAAATCCTGTCGCATCAATTGGTCGCTATCAGCGACAGAGGGGGAGGTTGTAACGAACCAAATTCTAATTACATTTTTTAATTAAAATCACTATAAATACTTTTGAATTATTTAATTACATTATCAATTATATACTAAAATTATTAAATTAAAAATTAATTAAATTAATTAAATTATTAATATTAAAAAGATTTGTGTTACATTGTATAAATAATTCATTGACTCATTGTGACTTAACGAAAATTAACTACAAGAAAATAATTATAACAGTTTTGAAATTTGCATTATATATCTTATAACAATGATTGCTCTCTCTCTGAGTAACAGTAAAACATATGTAAAATAATGTCAACCAGAAACCAGAAGTTAAATGAACAATAGAATGCATTTCAAGAATCATTCCAATTCGAATTCCAACCATCGAAGAATAAAGATCGCATCCAAATCGCATCCAATCCTAGTTTTCTTTTATTTTCTTTCAAAATCGACAAACAAAAAACATCGTAAAGACAATTGAAGACCTTAGGGGCTGTTTTGGCTTACGATAGTTATTGTGTCAGTTAAGACTTATAACTCGAGGACATTTGTAGACGCAAATGCTGTCTCTTATGGACTGTCACATTAAACAAAACAAAATAAAAACAATTAAATAAACTTAAATCAGACAAAATATATCAAAACCTCAGTGGAGAAGTTTCTCCACTACACTTTAAGTTTATATCGGGAAAGATTGGATCAAGAGATAATTAAGTAGTAATTTACTGAGACAATTTTGACGGTAATTAAAAATGAAGAAAAAAAAAAAATAATTTCGTGTAAAAATAAAACGTAAATCTAAGATATTTAATGGTAATAATAAAAGAGGAATTTTTAAAGTTTCGGAAATAACCGATAATAATACTTGTGCTTAATTATTGCTTTTGAAAAAGTTTATTTTTGTTGTTGGGTGTCGTGAATTCTCGGGATACATGTATATGAGAAACTAATATTCACTTTTCCTTCTCTTTAAGAAGCTATGGGATTTTTAAGGAATCAGTAAAAGGAAAATTTGGGAGGTAAGATAAATGTAGGGGTAAACAAAAATAGAATGTTTCGATAAAAAAGGTAATCAGGGTGAGTCTTTGACTTACCCCTTCTCGATTAGGGCCGTTATAATAGCATGGAGCGTTAGTAATGGTATTGGAAGGTTTCGAAATTAGATGTTTATACTTATGTACATATATGCACATATCTTTTTTTGAATACTTTAAGGGTGGGTTAAGACTAGCTCCGAGGGCACGATCATCTATGTCCCTCACCTCTAAGCATGACAATAGTCAATAAAAGAAACAGTCGGTTTGTTATAATTCGGGTCTCTTTGATTTTTTTTTTTAAATTTAAACAGTCGAATAAAATCTGAGACTATGGTCTGATTGAAGTAATACGGTTCTTACTCTTGTAACAAGATCCCCCCCGTCGACGAGTTAAGCAAAGCAAACAAGCAGACCATGAAAGTTACGTACGAGATAGAACCACCCTAGTGACACGTGTCTGGTGTTAGTCTGTAAATGTTAGTCCAAGAAAACGTGAAGCATAGTGTACCAGGTCAAGCAGGGGGACAAGAAGAGTCTCGAGATGTACTCAGTTTTAATCAGTTATACCTTTTTGTTTAATTTTGGTTAAAATAGAGTTGAGGCAGAAGTCTTTTTTTTTTGTCGGGATTTTATCTTGTAACTCTGAGGCCATTGATGTGTAAGGACGTATGTGTATGTATGCACACATCAAACCAATAATTAATAATGTTACAGGCCTTTGACACAGTATGGTTAGAGGGTCTTTACCTAAAACTGAGCAACGTAAGGGCCTATTATGGATCACAACTCAACTTAGTTGAGTTGTAATCAAGACAACTCAATTTGAAGACAACTGCAAAAACAATTCGTATTATGGGAGAAAACTTTTTTCAGTTGAGTAGACCAAATACATTGCCTACTTTTATGTGCTTGTTTTGTGTCAAAATCAGCTGTTAAAGTAAAATACGTAGGTATTTCAAAGTTTTGAATTCAGTGCAAAATTTTATTAAAAAGACAAAATAATACGAAATGGAGAGTTGTATTGTAAATTCGAAGAAAAAAAATCCCCTCAATGTTGCGCTGATGAGAAAAAATATTAGAGATCGCTCCAATCCATTGGAACTTCCAAACAAAAAGTATTATTTGTAAACAAATTCTTTGGTGAGAAGTGTTGATTTAATGACTCCGTTTAGTTGCAGATTTATTAGTTATTTTAGACTCGACAAAGACACATTTGTTTATGTGCTAAACGAAATCAAAGATTATGTGAAACAACCATAGCGTTCCTTCGCAGTCCCACCAATTCCTAAACTCTGCACTGCCCTACATTTCATGGCAAAAGGAAGTTGCCAAAAGTGCAGTGGTAATGATTGATGACCAATTTGAATTTATCGAAGATTCATTTTTACCAGAAAACCAGATTTCCTGGAGTAATAGGATGCGTCGATGGAACTCATGTTCGAATCATAGCACCAAAAAAAATCTTCAACATCTCTATATAAATAGAAAAGGTTACTACAGTCTGAATGTCATGATTGTAAGTAGTGTATGTTTCTGCTGATGAACCTCAATCAACCTCTCAAATTAAGGAGGTTTTGTGATTTTTGTCTAAAAAAAATTATTTTCTTACAAACGTTTATATTATTATTTGTAAAACTTACATTTTTTTCTCCATTTTCTTAATAAGATTGCTTTTCAATTCGCTGTTGGTGCGTACCTATATTTTTTTGTACACACAAATGCACTACACAACCGGTAAATACCAGTTGTTGAATTTTGATAACAATCTCACCTGAGAGACAACTCAACTGGCTTACATAATACCCCCAAACACACTTAAAAAGTCAACCATTTCTCAGTTGACTACTGGTTGACTTGTGACAGTCAACTATCGGGTGATTTTTTAAGAGCTTGAGAATTTAAAAAAAAAAAAAACGCATAAAGTTTGCAAAATCTCATCGATTCTTTATTTGAAACGTTAGGATGGTCCATGACATTTACTTTTTGAAGATAATTTCATTTAAATGTTGACCGCGGCTGCGTCTTAGGTGGTCCATTCGGAAAGTCCAATTTTGGGTAACTTTTTCGAGCATTTCGGCCGGAATAGCCCGAATTTCTTCGGAAATGTTGTCTTCCAAAGCTGGAATAGTTGCTGGCTTATTTGTGTAGACTTTAGACTTGACGTAGCCCCACAAAAAATAGTCTAAAGGCGTCAAATCGCATGATCTTGGTGGCCAACTTACCGGTCCATTCCTTGAGATGAATTGTTCTCCGAAGTTTTCCCTCAAAATGGCCATAGAATCGCGAGCTGTGTGGCATGTAGCGCCATCTTGTTGAAACCACATGTCAACCAAGTTCAGTTCTTCCATTTTTGGCAACAAAAAGTTTGTTAGCATTGAACGATAGCGATCGCCATTCACCGTAACGTTGCGTCCAACAGCATCTTTGAAAAAATACGGTCCAATGATTCCACCAGCGTACAAACCACACCAAACAGTGCATTTTTCGGGATGCATGGGCAGTTCTTGAACGGCTTCTGGTTGCTCTTCACTCCAAATGCGGCAATTTTGCTTATTTACGTAGCCATTCAACCAGAAATGAGCCTCATCGCTGAACAAAATTTGTCGATAAAAAAGCGGATTTTCTGCCAACACACATTTCGAACCGAACACTGATTTTGGTAATAAAATTCAATGATTTGCAAGCGTTGCTCGTTAGTAAGTCTATTCATGATGAAATGTCAAAGCATACTGAGCATCTTTCTCTTTGTCTGAAATCCCGCGTGATCTGTCAAATACTAATGCATGAAAATCCTAACCTCAAAAAAATCACCCATTAGTTGTGATCGGTAATACCGATTGCCGGATTACAACTCAACTTTGTTCTTAGTTGTGATACATAATAGGCCCCGTAAGCATAACATTACTGACCTAAAACATAAGCAAACCATTGTTGTATATACTTTATGATATGCTTAACGGTAGAAATATTGTTGTCAAAAGTGGAAATGTAACTTCTACCACAACATTCTTAATTAAAAATGGTCTTCAACAGGAAGCGGTGAATTCGCCGATTCTCTTCAGAATTTACACCAGCGAGCTGATAGGTAGTCTTACAAAGGCAATTGCGTACGCCGACGATCTAATTGAGTACAAAACGGCCCGAAAGGTTGAGGTTATTAGAATTCTCTTGCAGTGTGATTTCGACAAGATTCAGCGATATTGCGACGACTGGAAACTGAAAATAAATGTCCAGAAGTCGGAAACAATTCTGTTCCGGACTCCGTTGGCTAGGGTCACGAGGGATACGTGTAAGAATTGGCTCAAGGTGGTCATCGTTAATCTTTCACGGGCAGCGATTAGCGAGCAAAAGTGTAGTAAAGTACCTCGGTATCTTGTAAGATCAGTATTTATATTTTGACAGACATATAAATGCTGCTCTGACCAGGGCCAGAAGAGCCTTCGCTCTGACGAAACTGCTGTTTTACAGCAGTCGGCTTGACCCCAGAGTGAAGGTAATTTGCTACATGGCTCTCATACGGCGATGATCGTTTATGGTTGTCCTGTGTGGTTTAACGTTGCCCCTTCCCAGATGGAGAAGTTTCGGGTGTTCGAGCGGCAGTGTTTACGACGCTGTACCGGCTTATATCGAACAGCCGAATCTTCTTACGTGCATTACTATTCCAACGAGGTGCTTTACAACGGGGCTCGAATCAACAGAATTGACAATTTCGTGATAAAACTCGTTCGAGGTCACATTGCAAGAGCTATGTCTTCGACCAACAATTTAATTTTCGGGGCGTTCTATCCGAACGACGAGTATTTTGAGAGTGCATGCCTGAGCGGCTTCATTCCACCAGAGGCATTCCTCTTTTTAGACACATGCGGTCTGATACAGGATAGATTGGCAGTTCCGCTAATCTACCACGTCAGACGACGAACCGTGGATAGGCCACTTCTGTACAATCGGGTCGTCATGGCACAAGGCGGAGCAGAACTCCATCGGTTCAGTAGGGCTGTGTCCAAACGGGACCGAACTGATAGGGTGAAGCAGGAGAACCAGTTTTGGTGGCTTCAATAGGCACTTGATAGTGGGTAGTCGGGATGGGGTTTTAAGCCTTGGCCGGCTTACATACTTGTTTTATAGTTTAAGGGTTTAGTTTAAAGTAGAATAGGCATGGTGGCACATAACAAAAATACAAAAACAAAAAAACAATAAAAATATAAAAAAATTAGGTAATTAAAAAAAACACACATGGAATAAGAAAAAAAAGTACAACAAAATATGAAAAACAACAAATGTTAGATAGTTAGATTTGCTGCTGTGGTTGCTCTAGTTTTAAGTACTTTATAGGTAGTTTAAGTTAGTTTAAGTTTTATTTTAAGGACCTTATTTTAAGTAGTTTTTAAGTAAAAATGAGAAAAGATATTGAAATTAGTTTTTTTTTTAAATTTTCTAACAAATATAAATTAAATAAAATGAATTACAGTAACATAGATCTTAGGGCCGAAAGGCATTAGAATTAAGTATTATTGTTTAACTTATATAGTCCGTATGGGACCAGTAAGCTAGTTGTAAGTTATGGTTAATTAGGCTACTTTTATGAATTTTTGTCTAGCTTTAAGATAGTTTTAAGAATTAATGAACAAAAATTAATTTAAAAAAAAAAAAAAAAGTGGTGGCTGACTCTCAACCCGAGGATCGTGGGTTCGAGTCCCAGTCGGGGACAAACATTTTAATTTTAAGTGCTTTTTTCCATAATCGCGAGGTGGCAGATTTTATCGGGTGGGAAATAAGCACATAAGGAAGGGAAAGAAGGAGGGGGCATCGAAAGATGTTATCCGAAAAACAACAACAACTACTACTAACGTAGCAACAACAACAGCAACAGCTTTATTACACCCAAAAACAACAGCTAAATCATCTGCAGCTGGTAAACAGCCGACAACATCAACAACAACGGTAGTGGCAACAGGCGATGTAGCCCGGCCAACCAAAGATTTGAAGGTGGTGGCACCACCAGCCGCACAACCAATGAAGAGGGGCGCATACAGAGTGAGCCTAACATGAAAAAGCGTCGCTCCATCACCTCAGCTGAGCTGCCAGCTGGAGGAAAGGGGACGGCGCTCACCGGCCAACCATTAGCAGCAGCAAAAAAGCAAATACAACACGATAGTTCCTCGTCATCGGATGAAGAGGAGCTAATATACATCTCCGATGGAGGCGAGGGACTGTATACGACATATGAGAGCGGCCAGCTAGCGGGTCTCTCGAGAGAAGAGGCGTCCTCAGAAGAGGAAGCAAACGAGCGCACCATTAAAGTGCAGATCGGAGCAATGCAGGGCTAAATTGCTAGCCTTCAAGCAAAATTGGCCCCCCTGTTACAGGCGCTTAAGACCAAACACGAGGCCCGCAGGCGTAAATAAGAGCAGGAGTGGGCGCAGAAAACGGATTTGCTGGCTGTTAGAGCCGCAGCCATCAAATAGAAATGGAGGGGTCCAAAAGGCAAACAAACACCCCCATCAAGAGCACCCTGTAACTGTAACACAGTGGATTAGCATAATTTAGTTAAAAATTTACTTAACTTAACACCCCTAAGGTGGAGAAACTACAAACGGTCCTCTTGAAGGGCATAGATTCCTACACGGAAACACAGGCGCTCTTGGATGATGAGCCTCAAGGGATACGAGAAAGAACTTTAAAAATCTAGTGATCGTTGGACCAAATCGACAGCCACTGGCGAATAAAAGTGAAGTAAAGTACCTAGGCATCTGGTTGGATTAGTATACTTGTATTTCGACATACATATGAGTGCTGCTCTGGCCAGAGCTAGGGGAGCCTTTGCCCTGACAAAACGGTTGTTTTTTAGCAGGCGTCTTGAAAGCATGGTGAAGGTGATTTGCTACATGGTCCTTATCCGGCCGATGATTGCCTATGGGTGCCCGGTATGGTTCAACGTTGCCCCATCTCAAATGAAAAAGATTCGGGTGCCTGCGACACGTTGCCTTGGACTACACAGAACACCAGAGTCGGAGTACAATTATTACTATTCCAACCAGAGCCAACATAAACAGAATAGATAATTTCTTGCTGAAGCTTGGTAGGGGTCACATTACGAGAGCGATGACGTCGACTAACAGCTTAATTTTTGGGGCTTACTACCACAACAATGAGTACTACGAAAGTGCACGTTTAAGTGGCAACTTTCCGCCCGAAGCTTTCTTCTATTTAGACAATCGAGGGCTGATAGAGGATAGGGAGGCGGTTCCGCTAATCTATCATGTCAGCCTTAAAACTGTAGATAGGCGACTCCTTTACAGTCGAGACATCCTCGCACCGGACGGAGCCGAGCGTCTTCGGTTCAGTAGGACTGTTTCCGATAGGGACCGAAGAGATAGGGTGAGGCAGGAGAACCAGTTTTTGTGGCTTCAAATTGAGAATGTCATTTAAAGTTGTCTAGGGCGTTTGGTCTTGGCCGGCTTACATAGGTTTGAGGATTAGGTTAGGGAAAGTCAGGGTGGCACCAAAAAAAAAACAATACAAAAAAAACATAAAAAAAACAATAAAAAAAATAAAAAAAAGGTTACTGTGGCTGTTCTAGTTTTAAGTAGTTTCAAGTAATTTTAAGTAGCATTATTGGATTTGGTAAGTTTTAGTATTATAAGTATCCTATGTTGTGCATAAAAAGTTTTTCAAATAAAATTGGATTAAAGCTCAGCACCACAAAAAAGGAGACTGATGAGTGCAAAAGTGGCAAAGCACGAAATAGCTATATCTCCAGCCAAAAACAATGAGTGGTTTCACCTTTAAGTTGTTGTTGTTGTTCAAAAACATTCAATGAAATTAACAGGAATGGTCAAGTCTAACAAGCTGACATTCTAGTACGAATAGTAAAATTAAAATAACAGTATTATAAGTATTACTAGCGGCCCGGTACGTGCTTCGCTACGTATAGGTAAGGCATAGTAATACAAAAAGATGATTATAAAGTTCATTTATTCAAACAAAAAAATATTTTAAATTGCTAGCTATTTAAAAGTCCAAATGACCCAAATGATATATTGTTTATATTATATTTATCAGCAAAGAGTAAAAACTAAAAAATAAAAAAGAATTGGGTACTCTTACTATGGTGGGTCTATATGGGTTAGTCTAAAACAGTTGGATAAACAATATTTTTTTGTTTTTCCATTTTGAGCATGAATAAATAAACAGGGGTATCGACTCTGGAACAGGCAACATAAAGTTGGACATGTGAAAACATGATTCCTCCAAATTGACACGACAAACTTGAAGTGTTTGCCCTTGGGCTTTATTTATGGACATCGCAAATGATAAACGCACAGGATATTGTAATCTTTTGAATTCAAATGGCATATCAGTTGGAATCATAGGGATACGCGGTATCAAACACACTTCTCCTTTTGATTTACCAGTTAAGATTGTAGTTCAATCAAATTTGGCAATAACTTTTTCACTGCCAATCTGGTGCCATTACACAGTTTTGGTGGATTAATATTTCGCAATAATATAATCAAGGAACCAATTTTCAGATTCAAGCAATGCGGTGGTATACCAGCCGGTTCCAATGAATTTAAAAATTCAATTGGATAATTCATTGCCTCATCTTGATTCATAACACTGTCAACTGATTTATATGTCGTGACTACACCTGGCAGTTTCGCTTGAATTTGAAAATTAATGGCATTGGAATGAATGTTCTTCGGTGCTAAAATGGCGCGTTCTCTCAACTAATCATGATTTTTGTAATTCTGAAGAATATTCGGAAAAACACATTCAATCGACTCATCTATAGATTGCGCAATTGTACAAAAATTGTTCGGTAAAGTGATCAATCCGTTGTTACTGTCGATTGGTATTTTGCCATCACCAATTTCTAACAATTGTTTTGAAAACTCATGGTTGCATCATTATGTAGGTGATACGCATATTAATGTTCAGTGTCAATTTTCGTACATATTTCCAAAGAACTGATGACTTCAAACAGGCGTTTATTTCATCAGCAGGAGTTGATCGAGAAATGACAGGAATGTTTGACGAAAGTCCCCTGGCAGCAATAGCAGAGCATCACCAAAAAGCTGTTGATTACCGGGTAAATCTTGCATTGTTCGATTAAATGCTTCTATTGATTTTTTACTCGCCATTGTGCACTCATCCCATAAAATAATTGACGTTAATCGCAGAACTTTTGCCATAGCAGAATTTCTCGAAATATTGCAAGTTGGAGTTTCAATCACCTGTAAATTCAAAGGCAATTTTAATGCAGAGTGTGCGGTCCGACCACCTTCTAATAATTTAGCAGCAATTCCCGAAGATGCAAGTGCCAATGCAATTTTCTGTTCCGATCGAATAGTCGCTAAAATCAATGATACAACGAAAGTTTTGCCTGCACACCACCAGGTGCATCCAAGAAATATAATCCAACTGCATTATTGGAAACGGCTTGCATGATTGTGTCATATACATGTTTTTGTTGAATATTCAATTTGGTGCTATTACAATTTTGTGGTTATCAGATGGCATACGATCAAGAGAAATTTTGAACAATTGAACTAATGCGTTATGCTGATGAAAAAACCTTTGAAGCTCGTCTTGTATTTGAAACTATTGCCCAACGTTGATCCAATTCACGATTTTCATCACCAATAAAATACATTTTTCAAAAATTGATGATCAGCGTCGGGGTATGGCAATAACGAACCAGCTTGATGATAAATCTGGCCCTGAATCTGTAACATGAATGCAATTTTAGGTAGATGTTGAATCAGAATGTGTAAGACTTTATGATTCAGATTGATATAAACATGGGACAATCCTGTTGAGGTATTTACCTAAAAAGTCGGCATAAAATTATCTCTAATAATTTTAGTAGCACCAAAAGAAGTCATTTGAAATGCCGAATTGTATTGTTGAATATTACTCAAAAACTGCTTCGACGTTTGAGATGTACCAAAAATAAATACAATGGTTCGGGTGGAGTTTCTAATGTTGGCAATCTCACTTTGCCATTAGCACAACACATTCGGGGCGTTTCATCTGGAAAGTTAGCCGCATCACAATGTGGACATATTGCGTCCATCATTCCAATGTATCCGTACACACTATAATCAATCTGACTATTGTAATTAAAAGCAGCACGTAGCATTTCATCCAAAACAGCACGACGTATTCGTGATTAAGTACAGGTACAGGGTCAACAGATCTATTCTGTGCAGTACGTTCACGCTGCGATGCATTAGCTTGTGCGCGTTCATCTGTAATCTGAGATCGTTTTAATAATGCCACTTGATTTGCATTACGCGTTCGCCGGCCTATGTTTGGTCGTCTTGCTCGTGGCATTTTACCTTCACTCAACAACTCAAAAATATTTTGGAAAATATAAACACAAAGCAATAACTCAACAATAGTTTGGAAAATATAAACACTACAAAGCAATAATTATCGCTGATAAAATGAAATGACATATGATGACATTAAATTTGTTTGACAAAACTAACGTTACTTTTTTGTCTTTGATTGTTTTGTCAAAGGTTCAAATTGGCTTTTAAGTATAGTACAAATTGTTTGTATGTGGGAGTATAGAAAGATGTTGATTTTACACTTTTTCAAGATTTTTTTTAATTTTCTCTACGTACAAACCTTCTCTGGACTTCCACGAATAATTCAAGACCAAAATTAGCCAAATCGGCAAAGGCATTGTTGAGTTATAACATTACAACGAAAAGTGGCATTGATTTTTATATATATAGATTATTCACTTTATAACTAATACTAATACCTTGTTCATTTTATTTCCTTTCTAGGTCTTTTAAAAACCCATAGAACAAATTATATACATATATGCACTCGTGGCGTTGAAGAACGCGCACTACAAATTTCAACTATTCACACATTAAATCTTATGGTACCAAATATATTAATCGACCAATGCCAAATTAGAATAATAACTAAATTAATAAAAGATGGAATATGCATTTTTTTGTAAATTTTTCCTACTAAAAATCAATTTTAAGAAACGAATCTCTGGAACAATTTAGAAGAGCCCCGGAACAATTGGGAACAAGTTTTGGAATTTTAAATTTCGGAAAAGGGCGGCCAGAACAAGGATAACATGATTTTTCGACTTAAAGTGTTTTTTTGGCTTAAAATCTTCATTTTTGAATATTTTCGAATGAATCTTTGGAACAATTTGATTTGAGTGATTTTGGATAGGGAACAAGTTTTAGATTTTCGATTTTGGCAAAGGGGGGGCGAGGAGCATTTTTTGTAAATTTTTCCTACTAAAAATCAATTTTAAGAAACGAATCTCTGGAACAATTTAGAAGAGCCCCGGAACAATTGGGAACAAGTTTTGTAATTTTGAATTTCGGAAAAGGGGGGCCAGAACAAGGATAACATGATTTTTCGACTTAAAGTGTTTTTTTGGCTTAAAATCTTCATTTTTGAATATTTTCGAATGAATCTTTGGAACAATTTGATTTGAGTGATTTTGGATAGGGAACAAGTTTTAGATTTTCGATTTTGGCAAAGGGGGGGGGCGGGGGAGCATTTTTTGTAAATTTTTCCTACTAAAAATCAATTTTAAGAAACGAATCTCTGGAAAAATTTAGAAGAGCCCCGGAACAATTGGGAACAAGTTTTGGAATTTTGAATTTCGGAAAAGGGGGGCCAGAACAAGGATACCATGATTTTTCGACTTAAATAGTTTTTTTGGCTTAAAATCTTCATTTTTGAATATTTTCGAATGAATCTTTGGAACAATTGGATTTGAGTGATTTTGGATAGGGAACAAGTTTTAGATTTTCGATTTTGGCAAAGGGGGGGCGGGGGAGCATTTTTTGTAAATTTTTCCTACTAAAAATCAATTTTAAGAAACGAATCTCTGGAACAATTTAGAAGAGCCCCGGAACAATTGGGAACAAGTTTTGGAATTTTAAATTTCGGAAAAGGGCGGCCAGAACAAGGATAACATGATTTTTCGACTTAAAGTGTTTTTTTGGCTTAAAATCTTCATTTTTGAATATTTTCGAATGAATCTTTGGAACAATTTGATTTGAGTGATTTTGGATAGGGAACAAGTTTTAGATTTTCGATTTTGGCAAAGGGGGGGCGAGGAGCATTTTTTGTAAATTTTTCCTACTAAAAATGAATTTTAAGAAACAAATCTCTGGAACAATTTAGAAGAGCCCCGGAACAATTGGGAACAAGTTTTGTAATTTTGAATTTCGGAAAAGGGGGGCCAGAACAAGGATAACATGATTTTTCGACTTAAAGTGTTTTTTTGGCTTAAAATCTTTATTTTTGAATATTTTCGAATGAATCTTTGGAACAATTTGATTTGAGTGATTTTGGATAGGGAACAAGTTTTAGATTTTCGATTTTGGCAAAGGGGGGGGCGGGGGAGCATTTTTTGTAAATTTTTCCTACTAAAAATGAATTTTAAGAAACGAATCTCTGGAACAATTTAGAAAAGCCCCGGAACAATTGGAAACAAGTTTTGGAATTTTGAATTTCGGAAAAGGGAGGCCAGAACAAGGATACCATGATTTTTCGACTTAAATTGTTTTTTTGGCTTAAAATCTCAATTTTTTAATATTTTCGAATGAATCTTTGGAACAATTTGATTTGAGTGATTTTGGATAGGGAACAAGTTTTAGATTTTCGATTTTGGCAAAGAGGGGGCGGGGGAGCATTTTTTGTAAATTTTTCCTACTAAAAATGAATTTTAAGAAACGAATCTCTGGAACAATTTAGAAGGGCCCCGGAACAATTGGGAACAAGTTTTGGAATTTTGAATTTCGGAAAAGGGGGGCCAGAACAAGGATACCATGATTTTTCGACTTAAATTGTTTTTTTGGCTTAAAATCTTCATTTTTGAATATTTTCGAATGAATCTTTGGGGGAGCATTTTTTGTAAATTTTTCCTACTAAAAATCAATTTTAAGAAAAGAATCTCTGGAACAATTTAGAAGAGCCCCGGAACAATTGGGAACAAGTTTTGGAATTTTGAATTTCGGAAAAGGGGGGCCAGAACAAGGATACCATGATTTTTCGACTTAAATTGTTTTTTTGGCTTAAAATCTTCATTTTTGAATATTTTCGAATGAATCTTTGGAACAATTTGATTTGAGTGATTTTGGATAGGGATAAAGTTTTAGATTTTCGATTTTGGCAAAGGGGGGGCGGGGGAGCATTTTTTGTAAATTTTTCCTACTAAAAATCAATTTTAAGAAACGAATCTCTGGAACAATTTAGAAGAGCCCCGGAACAATTGGGAACAAGTTTTGGAATTTTGAATATCGGAAAAGGGGGGCCAGAACAAGGATACCATGATTTTTCGACTTAAATTGTTTTTTTGGCTTAAAATCTTCATTTTTGAATATTATCGAATGAATCTTTGGAACAATTTGATTTGAGTGATTTTGGATAGGGAACAAGTTTTAGATTTTCGATTTTGGCAAAGGGGGGGGGGCGGGGGAGCATTTTTTGTAAATGTTTCCTACTAAAAATCAATTTTAAGAAAAGAATCTCTGGAACAATTTAGAAGAGCCCCGGAACAATTGGGAACAAGTTTTGGAATTTTAAATTTCGGAAAAGGGGGGCCAGAACAAGGATAACATGATTTTTCGACTTAAAGTGTTTTTTGGCTTAAAATCTTCATTTTTGAATATTTTCGAATGAATCTTTGGAACAATTTGATTTGAGTGATTTTGGATAGGGAACAAGTTTTAGATTTTCGATTTTTTCAAAGGGGGGGGCGGGGGAGCATTTTTTGTAAATTTTTCCTACTAAAAATGAATTTTAAGAAACGAATCTCTGGAACAATTTAGAAGGGCCCCGGAACAATTCGGAACAAGTTTTGGAATTTTGAATTTCAGAAAAGGGGGGCCATAACAAGGATAACATGATTTTTCGACTCAAAGTGTTTTTTTGGCTTAAAATCTTCATTTTTGAATATTTTCGAATGAATCTTTGGAACAATTTGATTTGAGTGATTTTGGATAGGGAACAAGTTTAAGATTTTCGATTTTGGCAAAGGGGGAGCATTTTTTGTAAATTTTTCCTACTAAAAATGAATTTTAAGAAACGAATCTCTGGAACAATTTAGAAGGGCCCCGGAACAATTGGGAACAAGTTTTGGAATTTTGAATTTCGGAAAAGGGGGGCCAGAACAAGGATAACATGGTTTTTCGACTTAAAGTGTTTTTTTGGCTTAAAATCTTCATTTTTGAATATTTTCGAATGAATCCTTGGAACAATTTGATTTGATTGATTTTGGATAGGGAACAAGTTTTAGATTTTCGATTTTGGCAAAGGGGGGGCGGGGGAGCATTTTTTGTAAATTTTTCCTACTAAAAATGAATTTTAAGAAACGAATCTCTGGAACAATTTAGAAGAGCCCCGGAACAATTGGGAACAAGTTTTGTAATTTTGAATTTCGGAAAAGGGGGGCCAGAACAAGGATAACATGATTTTTTGACTTAAAGTGTTTTTTTGGCTTAAAATCTTCATTTTTGAATATTTTCGAATGAATCTTTGGAACAATTTGATTTGAGTGATTTTGGATAGGGAACAAGTTTTAGATTTTCGATTTTGGCAAAGGGGGGGCGGGGGAGCATTTTTTGTAAATTTTTCCTACTAAAAATCAATTTTAAGAAACGAATCTCTGGAACAATTTAGAAAAGCCCCGGAACAATTGGAAACAAGTTTTGGAATTTTGAATTTCGGAAAAGGGGGGCCAGAACAAGGATACCATGATTTTTCGACTTAAATAGTTTTTTTGGCTTAAAATCTTCATTTTTGAATATTTTCGAATGAATCTTGGAACAATTGGATTTGAGTGATTTTGGATAGGTAACAAGTTTTAGATTTTCGATTTTGGCAAAGGGGGGGGCGGGGGAGCATTTTTTGTAAATTTTTCCTACTAAAAATCAATTTTAAGAAACGAATCTCTGGAACAATTTAGAAGAGCCCCGGAACAATTGGGAACAAGTTTTGGAATTTTGAATATCGGAAAAGGGGGGCCAAAACAAGGATACCATGATTTTTCGACTTAAATTGTTTTTTTGGCTTAAAATCTTCATTTTTGAATATTTTCGAATGAATCTTTGGGGGAGCATTTTTTGTAAATTTTTCCTACTAAAAATCAATTTTAAGAAAAGAATCTCTGGAACAATTTAGAAGAGCCCCGGAACAATTGGGAACAAGTTTTGGAATTTTGAATTTCGGAAAAGGGGGGCCAGAACAAGGATACCATGATTTTTCGACTTAAATTGTTTTTTTGGCTTAAAATCTTCATTTTTGAATATTTTCGAATGAATCTTTGGAACAATTTGATTTGAGTGATTTTGGATAGGGAACAAGTTTTAGATTTTCGATTTTGGCAAAGGGGGGGGGGCGGGGGAGCATTTTTTGTAAATTTTTCCTACTAAAAATCAATTTTAAGAAACGAATCTCTGGAACAATTTAGAAGAGCCCCGGAACAATTGGGAACAAGTTTTGGAATTTTGAATATCGGAAAAGGGGGGCCAAAACAAGGATACCATGATTTTTCGACTTAAATTGTTTTTTTGGCTTAAAATCTTCATTTTTGAATATTATCGAATGAATCTTTGGAACAATTTGATTTGAGTGATTTTGGATAGGGAACAAGTTTTAGATTTTCGATTTTGGCAAAGGGGGGGGGGGCGGAGGAGCATTTTTTGTAAATTTTTCCTACTAAAAATCAATTTTAAGAAACGAATCTCTGGAACAATTTAGAAGA
Organism: Eupeodes latifasciatus; assembly: GCA_920104205.1. Lineage (NCBI taxonomy): Eukaryota > Metazoa > Arthropoda > Insecta > Diptera > Syrphidae > Eupeodes > Eupeodes latifasciatus. Next base: position 261,190,205 of record OV049924.1, on the reverse strand, counting down.
GCCCCGGAACAATTGGGAACAAGTTTTGGAATTTTGAATTTCGGAAAAGGGGGGCCAGAACAAGGATAACATGATTTTTCGACTTAAAGAGTTTTTTTGGCTTAAAATCTTCATTTTTGAATATTTTCGAATGAATCTTTGGAACAATTTGATTTGAGTGATTTTGGATAGGGAACAAGTTTTAGATTTTCGATTTTTTCAAAAGGGGGGCGGGGGAGCATTTTTTGTAAATTTTTCCTACTAAAAATGAATTTTAAGAAACGAGGCCCCGGAACAATTCGGAACAAGTTTTGGAATTTTGAATTTCGGAAAAGGGGGGCCATAACAAGGATAACATGATTTTTCGACTTAAAGTGTTTTTTTGGCTTAAAATCTTCATTTTTGAATATTTTGGAATGAATCTTTGGAACAATTTGATTTGAGTGATTTTGAATAGGGAACAAGTTTAAGATTTTCGATTTTGGCAAAGGGGGAGCATTTTTTGTAAATTTTTCCTACTAAAAATGAATTTTAAGAAACGAATCTCTGGAACAATTTAGAAGGGCCCCGGAACAATTGATTTGAGTGATTTTGGATAGGGAACAAGTTTTAGATTTTCGATTTTGGCAAAGGGGGGGGCGGGGGAGCATTTTTTGTAAATTTTTCCTACTAAAAATCAATTTTAAGAAACGAATCTCTGGAACAATTTAGAAGAGCCCCGGAACAATTGGGAACAAGTTTTGGAATTTTAAATTTCGGAAAAGGGCGGCCAGAACAAGGATAACATGATTTTTCGACTTAAAGTGTTTTTTTGGCTTAAAATCTTCATTTTTGAATATTTTCGAATGAATCTTTGGAACAATTTGATTTGAGTGATTTTGGATAGGGAACAAGTTTTAGATTTTCGATTTTGGCAAAGGGGGGGCGGGGTAGCATTTTTTGTAAATTTTTCCTACTAAAAATGAATTTTAAGAAACAAATCTCTGGAACAATTTAGAAGGGCCCCGGAACAATTGGGAACAAGTTTTGGAATTTTGAATTTCGGAAAAGGGGGGCCAGAACAAGGATACCATGTATTTTTGACTTAAATTGTTTTTTTGGCTTAAAATCTCAATTTTTTAATATTTTCGAATGAATCTTTGGTACAATTTGATTTGAGTGATTTTGGATAGGGAACAAGTTTTAGATTTTCGATTTTGGCAAAGTGGGGGCGGGGGAGCATTTTTTGTAAATTTTTCCTATTAAAAATGAATTTTAAGAAACGAATCTCTGGAACAATTTGGAAGAGCCCCGGAACAATTGGGAACAAGTTTTGGAAATTTGAATTTCGGAAAAGGGGGGCCAGAACAAGGATAACATGATTTTTCGACTTAAAGTGTTTTTTTGGCTTAAAATCTTCATTTTTGAATATTTTCGAATGAATCTTTGGGGGAGCATTTTTTGTAAATTTTTCCTACTAAAAATCAATTTTAAGAAACGAATCTCTGGAACAATTTAGAAGAGCCCCGGAACAATTGGGAACAAGTTTTGGAATTTTGAATTTCGGAAAAGGGGGCCAGAACAAGGATACCATGATTTTTCGACTTAAATTGTTTTTTTGGCTTAAAATCTTCAATTTTGAATATTTTCGAATGAATCTTTGAAACAATTTGATTTGAGTGATTTTGGATAGGGAACAAGTTTTAGATTTTCGATTTTGGCAAAGGGGGGGGGGACGGGGGAGAATTGTTTGTAAATTTTTCCTACTAAAAATGAATTTTAAGAAACGAATCTCTGGAACAATTTAGAAGAGCCCCGGAACAATTGGGAACAAGTTTTGGATTTTTGAATTTCGGAAAAGGGGGGCCAGAACAAGGATACCATGATTTTTCGACTTAAATTGTTTTTTTGGCTTAAAATTTTTGGAACAATTTGATTTGAGTGATTTTGGATAGGGAACAAGTGGGGGGGGTGAAGGAGCATTTTTTGTAAATTTTTCCTACCAAAAATCAATTTTAAGAAACGAATCTCTGGAGCAATTTAGAAGAGCCCCGGAACAATTGGGAACAAGTTTTGGAATTTTGAATTTCGGAAAAGGGGGGCCAGAACAAGGATAACATGATTTTTCGACTTAAAAGTGTTTTTTGGCTTAAAATCTTCATTTTTGAATATTTTCGAATGAATCTTTGGAACAATTTGATTTGAGTGATTTTGGATAGGGAACAAGTTTTAGATTTTCGATTTTGGCAAAGGGGGGCGGGGGAGCATTTTTTGTAAATTTTTCCTACTAAAAATGAATTTTAAGAAACGAATCTCTGGAACAATTTAGAAGGGCCCCGGAACAATTCGGAACAAGTTTTGGAATTTTGAATTTCGGAAAAGGGGGGCCAGAACAAGGATAACATGATTTTTCGACTTAAAGTGTTTTTTTGGCTTAAAATCTTCATTTTTGAATATTTTCGAATGAATCTTTGGAACTATTTGATTCGAGTGATTTTGGAACGGGAACAAGTTTTAGATTTTCGATTTTGTCATAGGGGGGCGGGGGAGCATTTTTTGTAAATTTTTCCTACTAAAAATGAATTTTAAGAAACGAATCTCTGGAACAATTTAGAAGAGCCCCGGAACAATTGGGAACAAGTTTTGTAATTTTGAATTTCGGAAAAGGGGGGCCAGAACAAGGATAACATGATTTTTCGACTTAAAGTGTTTTTTTTTGGCTTAAAATCTTCATTTTTGAATATTTTCGAATGAATCTTTGGAACAATTTGATTTGAGTGATTTTGGATAGGTTAGGTTAGGTTAGGTTAATGTGGCTGTGGATACAAAAACCACACACTTAGGCCAGAAGAAAGGCCAATTGTGATACCACATGAATCTAGAGAATTACTTCCCACTAGTCGAACCATTTTGAGCTTTTTATAAAGCGAAGGAGATATCTGATATCCTTTTTAGCTAGTTCACTGGGATCATCAAAAGAGTATTCTCCCAGATGAAGTTTGCGTCTTCGTGAAAGAGCAGGGCAGGTGCAGAGGAGGTGAGAGATTGATTCTTCTTCTTCCTCGTCCATGCAGCTCCTGCAGAAGTCATTTGAGGCTACACCAAGTCGTATTGCGTGTCTGCCTATAAGACAGTGTCCCGTAAGGACACCTATTAGGGAGCTAATATGAAGTCTGCTTTGGGATAACAAGTCTTTAGAGCGCTTTAGGTCCAATGAAGGCCATATTAGTTTTGTGGCTGCGCATGTTGGTAAATTGTACCACCTAGAGTTTGCTATCTCGAAAGCTTTTTCTTTTAGCAGAAGTTTATATGTAGCTATCGGTATACCTATCTTCTCCCTTTCAGGTGAAATAGGTATGACGGTTCCATTTTTAGCGAGTTCATCGGCTCTACAATTTCCTGCGATGTCTCTGTGGCCCGGCACCCAGCATAGGTGAATGTTAAATTGCTGCGCCATCTCCATAAGAGATGATCGACAATCGAGGGCCGTTAGAGAGTTGGTTGAGACACCGTCAAGAGACTTGATAGCAGCCTGACTGTCAGAGAAGATGCGTATATCAGAAGTTGATATCACGTTTTCTCTTAGCCAGGAGAGAACCTCTTTGATCGCTAAAATTTCCGCTTGGAAGACGCTACAATGATTAGGGAGGCGGAATGAGATGCTTAGATTAAGCTTTTCTGAGTACACACCACTACCAACTCCCTCATTTGTCTTGGATCCATCTGTATAAAAATGGATGCTTTTGTCATCCAGGAGTTTTTTATCTTCCCATTCATCCCTGGATGGAATGGATACCTGGAAGTTTTTACCAAATTGGGGTTTTGGGATAGTGTAGTCTATGTACTTTGGTATAGAACCAAAGAGGTTCGGAATGATGGAGTGCCCAACATTGTTGTTGGTCCACTGAGATGAGGCGTTGAGTCTTATGGCTGTACTCGCTGCCACTTGTTTGCTGAAAATGTCGAGGGGTGTCAGATGGAGGAGAGTGTCCAACGCTGCTGAGGGTGTGGTTCTCAAAGCCCCGCTAATGCAGAGACATGCAGTGCTTTGGACTCTGCTGAGTTTGTCGCAATATGTGACTTTCTCCAGTGCAGTCCACCACACTGCAACCCCGTACATAAGTATTGGTCGGATGACCGATGTGTATAGCCAATAAGTTATGCGAGGTTGAAAACCCCATTTGTTTCCTATGGCTTTCTTGCAAAGGAAAAGAGCTGCTGTAGCTTTTTTAACTCTTTCCTGAATATTAGGTTTCCAACTTAATTTTTTGTCCAATATCAGACCAAGATATTTGGCCTCATTGGTGAAAATTAGTGGTACACCTTTTATTGAGGGAGGTACAATTTCTGGGATCTTGTATTTCCGCGTAAAAAGGACGAGGTCTGTTTTTTGAGGATTAATACTAAGTCCACAGTGATCTGCCCATCTAGTGAGCATATTGAGTGCGTTTTGGAGGAGGTCTCTCAGTGTATTTGGATGTTCTCCTATGACGGCGATAGCAACATCATAGGCATACGCAATCACTCTGTAGCCTTCTCTCTCAAGGGATATTAGTAGCTCGTTAACCACTATGTTCCACAGGAGAGGGGACAGAACACCACCTTGCGGAGTGCCTCTACTGACAGACCTTTTCGCACAAAAATCCCCCATCTTAGAGTTGATGATCCTGCTTTTTAGCATTAGATTTATCAATTCACAGAGTGAGTATTCGACGTTTAGGGTCGTCATAGCAGAAGTGATAGCGGATGTGTCAACGTTGTTGAAAGCGCCTTCAATATCTAGGAAGGCCACCATAGTATATTGTTTTTGTTCTAGGGAATATTCGATAGTTCTTACTAAGGTGTGCAAGGCTGTTTCTACCGATTTCCCTTTGCAGTAGGCATGCTGAGACATCGATAGTCTCTTATCAATGCTGTTACGTACGTGGATATCAATCAAACGTTCCAGAGTCTTGAGAATGAATGATGATAGGCTTATAGGTCTTAGATCTTTAGGGTTGACATGCGAGCATTTGCCCGCCTTGGGAATGAAAACTACCTTTACTTCTCTCCATCGCTGAGGTATATGGACCATATCTAGACAACTTTTAAAAATCATCTCAATGATGGGCAGAGTTATGTCAGCCGTAAATTGTAACTCAGCTGGTATGATGTGATCTGGCCCTGGAGATTTGTAAGGTTTGAAACTATTCAGAGCCCAAGTCAATTTCTCTTTAGAAACAAGACCTTGAGGAAAAGTTAAGTTAATACCCGACCCAGGATGGTTTGTTGTATTAACGTATTTGGAGCTATCAGGAAAGTGGGTGTCAAGTAGCAGATTTAGCGTTTCTTCGCAAGAGTTAGTCCAAGTACCATCCTAATTTTTAAGACAACTAGGCATGGTTGGATTTGTCGAGAGAATCTTCCTTATCCTTGATGCCTCCGAGGATTCTTCTATTGAGCTACAGAAGGATCTCCAAGAGGATCTTTTGGCTATTCTCAATTCCTGTTTATATTTTTTGAGGGATTCCTTATAGGAGTCCCAGTCTTGTGGATGTCTAGTCTTTTTTGCACGATTAAAAAGCTTTCTACAGCCTTTCCGGAGTAAACCCAGTTCAGCAGCCCACCAATATGGTTTCTTCTTTCCCCGCACTGTAGTGAGGGGGCAGGCAGTTTCCATGGCTTTATTAAGGGCTGCTGTAAGCTCGTCGACTTTTTGATCGAGTTCAAAAGCGCATGAGGGCGGATCATAAAGTTCTGGTTTAATCAGATTCTTCAGAGTTGCCCTATGTTTTGGCCAATCTGTTTTCCTATAGTTTCGGAATTGGATCGGTTTTGGAAACTCTTCAATAAGTGTGAATTGGATGTATCTATGATCGGAGAACGAGTGCTCCTTTGATACTCTCCAATTCAATATTTTATTTGAGAGATGTAAAGAGACAAGAGTCATATCTAAAACTTCTTGTCGATTTTTAGTAACGAAGGTTGGTTCACTACCTACATTACATACTACCAGATTAGTTGTTAAAATATAATCAAAAAGAGACTCACCTCTGTCATTTATATCGGTACTACCCCACGTAGTATGGTGCGCATTGGCGTCACAACCGATAATTATGTTGGTTTTAAGTCTTGTTGATTCAGCGACCGTCCTCTCCAGAGTGGTACCAGGTAGTGGGCCCTGGTGGTCGTGGCCCAAATACGCTGATACCAGCCAGTAGGTATGGTTGTCTATTACCATACTGGCTGTGGTGACGTCTTTATCACTGAAATTAGGGAGTAAAAATACGTTTAGATTACGTTTTACTAGTATGCAGGACCTTGGGTTACCTTTTCCTGTTACATATATCACGTAGTAGCCAGGAGTTCTCAATCCTCGAACCAGGCATTTCACAATCCAGGGCTCTTGGATGAGAACGACATCTTCTCCAGTTTTTGTCAGGCGGAGAAGTAAGGAGGCCGAAGCCGTTTTGGAGTGTTGGAGGTTAATCTGTAGTATTTGCAGCATTTTGGCTACAAGTCGGCAGATCAACCTCCACCACTGTTAGATCCAGCTCATCCAGATCAGACGAAGAAGAACCTAATAGTTCATCTTCCTCCTCACTGGGGAGAGCTTTGTCATTTGAGTCTTCGGTCTCCATTAGGGATAAACCTCCGACGTTTTTTGAAGAAGACTGTGCTGCGACAGAAGAGGGCCCTGCTACATTCTCATCCACATCCAAGGATGGGAAGGTGATGATGTCACTGGGACTCTCTACGTCTTGCGGCACAGCTTCTGAAGAGGGTTCAGAGGAAGACCGTGCTGCGACAGAAGAGGGCCCAGGTACAACTACATCCACATCCAAGGAAGGGAAGGTGATTGTAGCACTGGAACCCCCAACGTCCTGCGACACGGCTTCCGAAAAGGGTCGTGGAGGCTCGCATGAAGTGTCTACCTCATCTTTTTTATAGATACGCAATGTAATTGTCCCAAAACCGTATCTTATCACTCCCTTATCTCGCGCCAGAGAAGCCACAGAGTCTTTATTGATAACGATAATCGCATTTCGATAAAGACCCTTTGGCTCCTCCAGTTACACGATCTTTCAGTCGTGACAAGGGAGGTCCGGGTTGCTAATCTTTATGATTTCGCGTATGTCATCCGGACATGAGGGTTCTTTAGGGATCCATGTGCGAGCTCTCGGCCTGCATGGAATGTCCTCCTTTGCAATGACCTCGAGTTTTGCACCTGGCCAAACTTCGCCCAGCACGCCGACAGCAAGCGTATAAAGATCGCGCGACCTCTGATCTTTACAAGCGATGAGCTTGACATGACCTTGATGCCAACCCTCATCGCTTGTTACAGGCGGTGGACCCGGATGATCCCGCATGACTTTTAGAAAGCCAGCCGAGAGCTCCAGATTCACCCTCTGCCAACGTTCAGATGTAATCGTGCCATCAATATTGCTCCTATCGATGACCGCGATAATGATAATAATAAAAATAAAATAAAATAAAAAAAAAATATTTTTTTGTAAATTTTTCCTACCAAAAATCATTTTTAAGAAACGAATCTCTGGAGCAATTTAGAAGAGCCCCGGAACAATTGGGAACAAGTTTTGGAATTTTGAATTTCGGAAAAGGGGGGCCAGAACAAGGATAACATGATTTTTCGACTTAAAGTGTTTTCTTGGCTTAAAATCTTCATTTTTGAATATTTTCGAATGAATCTTTGGAACAATTTGATTTGAGTGATTTTGGATAGGGAACAAGTTTTAGATTTTCGATTTTGGCAAAGGGGGGCGGGGGAGCGTTTTTTGTAAATTTTTCCTAAAAAAATTAAATTTTAAGAAACGAATCTCTGGAACAATTTAGAAGGGCCCCGGAACAATTCGGAACAAGTTTTGGAATTTTGAATTTCGGAAAAGGGGGGCCAGAACAAGGATAACATGATTTTTCGACTTAAAGTGTTTTTTTGGCTTAAAATCTTCATTTTTGAATATTTTCGAATGAATCTTTGGAACTATTTGATTCGAGTGATTTTGGAACGGGAACAAGTTTTAGATTTTCGATTTTGTCAAAGGGGGGCGGGGGAGCATTTTTTGTAAATTTTTCCTACTAAAAATGAATTTTAAGAAACGAATCTCTGGAACAATTTAGAAGAGCCCCGGAACAATTGGGAACAAGTTTTGTAATTTTGAATTTCGGAAAAGGGGGGCCAGAACAAGGATAACATGATTTTTCGACTTAAAGTGTTTTTTTGGCTTAAAATCTTCATTTTTTTTTTTGAATATTTTCGAATGAATCTTTGGAACAATTTGATTTGAGTGATTTTGGATAGGTTAGGTTAGGTTAATGTGGCTGTGGATACAAAAACCACACACTTAGGCCAGAAGAAAGGCCCATTGTGATACCACATGAATCTAGAGAATTACTTCCCACTAGTCGAACCATTTTGAGCTTTTTATAAAGCGAAGGAGATATCTGATATCCTTTTTAGCTAGTTCACTAAGATCATCAAAAGAGTATTCTCCCAGATGAAGTTTGCGTCTTCGTGAAAGAGCAGGGCAGGTGCAGAGGAGGTGAGAGATTGATTCTTCTTCTTCCTCGTCCATGCAGCTCCTGCAGAAGTCATTTGAGGCTACACCAAGTCGTATTGCGTGTCTGCCTATAAGACAGTGTCCCGTAAGGACACCTATTAGGGAGCTAATATGAAGTCTGCTTTGGGATAACAAGTCTTTAGAGCGCTTTAGGTCCAATGAAGGCCATATTAGTTTTGTGGCTGCGCATGTTGGTAAATTGTACCACCTAGAGTTTGCTATCTCGAAAGCTTTTTCTTTTAGCAGAAGTTTACATGTAGCTATCGGTATACCTATCTTCTCCCTTTCAGGTGAAATAGGTATGACGGTTCCATTTTTAGCGAGTTCATCGGCTCAACAATTTCCTGCGATGTCTCTGTGGCCCGGCACCCAGCATAGGTGAATGTTAAATTGCTGCGCCATCTCCATAAGAGATGATCGACAATCGAGGGCCGTTAGAGAGTTGGTTGAGACACCGTCAAGAGACTTGATAGCAGCCTGACTGTCAGAGAAGATGCGTATATCAGAAGTTGATATCACGTTTTCTCTTAGCCAGGAGAGAACCTCTTTGATCGCTAAAATTTCCGCTTGGAAGACGCTACAATGATTAGGGAGGCGGAATGAGATGCTTAGATTAAGCTTTTCTGAGTACACACCACTACCAACTCCCTCATTTGTCTTGGATCCATCTGTATAAAAATGGATGCTTTTGTCATCCAGGAGTTTTTTATCTTCCCATTCATCCCTGGATGGAATGGATACCTGGAAGTTTTTACCAAATTGGGGTTTTGGGATAGTGTAGTCTATGTACTTTGGTATAGAACCAAAGAGGTTCGGAATGATGGAGTGCCCAACATTGTTGTTGGTCCACTGAGATGAGGCGTTGAGTCTTATGGCTGTACTCGCTGCCACTTGTTTGCTGAAAATGTCGAGGGGTGTCAGATGGAGGAGAGTGTCCAACGCTGCTGAGGGTGTGGTTCTCAAAGCCCCGCTAATGCAGAGACATGCAGTGCTTTGGACTCTGCTGAGTTTGTCGCAATATGTGACTTTCTCCAGTGCAGTCCACCACACTGCAACCCCGTACATAAGTATTGGTCGGATGACCGATGTGTATAGCCAATAAGTTATGCGAGGTTGAAAACCCCATTTGTTTCCTATGGCTTTCTTGCAAAGGAAAAGAGCTGCTGTAGCTTTTTTAACTCTTTCCTGAATATTAGGTTTCCAACTTAATTTTTTGTCCAATATCAGACCAAGATATTTGGCCTCATTGGTGAAAATTAGTGGTACACCTTTTATTGAGGGAGGTACAATTTCTGGGATCTTGTATTTCCGCGTAAAAAGGACGAGGTCTGTTTTTTGAGGATTAATACTAAGTCCACAGTGATCTGCCCATCTAGTGAGCATATTGAGTGCGTTTTGGAGGAGGTCTCTCAGTGTATTTGGATGTTCTCCTATGACGGCGATAGCAACATCATAGGCATACGCAATCACTCTGTAGCCTTCTCTCTCAAGGGATATTAGTAGCTCGTTAACCACTATGTTCCACAGGAGAGGGGACAGAACACCACCTTGCGGAGTGCCTCTACTGACAGACCTTTTCGCACAAAAATCCCCCATCTTAGAGTTGATGATCCTGCTTTTTAGCATTAGATTTATCAATTCACAGAGTGAGTATTCGACGTTTAGGGTCGTCATAGCAGAAGTGATAGCGGATGTGTCAACGTTGTTGAAAGCGCCTTCAATATCTAGGAAGGCCACCATAGTATATTGTTTTTGTTCTAGGGAATATTCGATAGTTCTTACTAAGGTGTGCAAGGCTGTTTCTACCGATTTCCCTTTGCAGTAGGCATGCTGAGACATCGATAGTCTCTTATCAATGCTGTTACGTACGTGGATATCAATCAAACGTTCCAGAGTCTTGAGAATGAATGATGATAGGCTTATAGGTCTTAGATCTTTAGGGTTGACATGCGAGCATTTTCCCGCCTTGGGAATGAAAACTACCTTTACTTCTCTCCATCGCTGAGGTATATGGACCATATCTAGACAACTTTTAAAAATCATCTCAATGATGGGCAGAGTTATGTCAGCCGTAAATTGTAACTCAGCTGGTATGATGTGATCTGGCCCTGGAGATTTGTAAGGTTTGAAACTATTCAGAGCCCAAGTCAATTTCTCTTTAGAAACAAGACCTTGAGGAAAAGTTAAGTTAATACCCGACCCAGGATGGTTTGTTGTATTAACGTATTTGGAGCTATCAGGAAAGTGGGTGTCAAGTAGCAGATTTAGCGTTTCTTCGCAAGAGTTAGTCCAAGTACCATCCAAGTTTTTAAGACAACTAGGCATGGTTGGATTTGTCGAGAGAATCTTCCTTATCCTTGATGCCTCCGAGGATTCTTCTATTGAGCTACAGAAGGATCTCCAAGAGGATCTTTTGGCTATTCTCAATTCCTGTTTATATTTTTTGAGGGATTCCTTATAGGAGTCCCAGTCTTGTGGATGTCTAGTCTTTTTTGCACGATTAAAAAGCTTTCTACAGCCTTTCCGGAGTAAACCCAGTTCAGCAGCCCACCAATATGGTTTCTTCTTTCCCCGCACTGTAGTGAGGGGGCAGGCAGTTTCCATGGCTTTATTAAGGGCTGCTGTAAGCTCGTCGACTTTTTGATCGAGTTCAAAAGCGCATGAGGGCGGATCATAAAGTTCTGGTTTAATCAGATTCTTCAGAGTTGCCCTATGTTTTGGCCAATCTGTTTTCCTATAGTTTCGGAATTGGATCGGTTTTGGAAACTCTTCAATAAGTGTGAATTGGATGTATCTATGATCGGAGAACGAGTGCTCCTTTGATACTCTCCAATTCAATATTTTATTTGAGAGATGTAAAGAGACAAGAGTCATATCTAAAACTTCTTGTCGATTTTTAGTAACGAAGGTTGGTTCACTACCTACATTACATACTACCAGATTAGTTGTTAAAATATAATCAAAAAGAGACTCACCTCTGTCATTTATATCGGTACTACCCCACGTAGTATGGTGCGCATTGGCGTCACAACCGATAATTATGTTGGTTTTAAGTCTTGTTGATTCAGCGACCGTCCTCTCCAGAGTGGTACCAGGTAGTGGGCCCTGGTGGTCGTGGCCCAAATACGCTGATACCAGCCAGTAGGTATGGTTGTCTATTACCATACTGGCTGTGGTGACGTCTTTATCACTGAAATTAGGGAGTAAAAATACGTTTAGATTACGTTTTACTAGTATGCAGGACCTTGGGTTACCTTTTCCTGTTACATATATCACGTAGTAGCCAGGAGTTCTCAATCCTCGAACCAGGGATTTCACAATCCAGGGCTCTTGGATGAGAACGACATCTTCTCCAGTTTTTGTCAGGCGGAGAAGTAAGGAGGCCGAAGCCGTTTTGGAGTGTTGGAGGTTAATCTGTAGTATTTGCAGCATTTTGGCTACAAGTCGGCAGATCAACCTCCACCACTGTTAGATCCAGCTCATCCAGATCAGACGAAGAAGAACCTAATAGTTCATCTTCCTCCTCACTGGGGAGAGCTTTGTCATTTGAGTCTTCGGTCTCCATTAGGGATAAACCTCCGACGTTTTTTGAAGAAGACTGTGCTGCGACAGAAGAGGGCCCTGCTACATTCTCATCCACATCCAAGGATGGGAAGGTGATGATGTCACTGGGACTCTCTACGTCTTGCGGCACAGCTTCTGAAGAGGGTTCAGAGGAAGACCGTGCTGCGACAGAAGAGGGCCCAGGTACAACTACATCCACATCCAAGGAAGGGAAGGTGATTGTAGCACTGGAACCCCCAACGTCCTGCGACACGGCTTCCGAAAAGGGTCGTGGAGGCTCGCATGAAGTGTCTACCTCATCTTTTTTATAGATACGCAATGTAATTGTCCCAAAACCGTATCTTATCACTCCCTTATCTCGCGCCAGAGAAGCCACAGAGTCTTTATTGATAACGATAATCGCATTTCGATAAAGACCCTTTGGCTCCTCCAGTTACACGATCTTTCAGTCGTGACAAGGGAGGTCCGGGTTGCTAATCTTTATGATTTCGCGTATGTCATCCGGACATGAGGGTTCTTTAGGGATCCATGTGCGAGCTCTCGGCCTGCATGGAATGTCCTCCTTTGCAATGACCTCGAGTTTTGCACCTGGCCAAACTTCGCCCAGCATGCCGACAGCAAGCGTATAAAGATCGCGCGACCTCTGATCTTTACAAGCGATGAGCTTGACATGACCTTGATGCCAACCCTCATCGCTTGTTACAGGCGGTGGACCCGGATGATCCCGCATGACTTTTAGAAAGCCAGCCGAGAGCTCCAGATTCACCCTCTGCCAACGTTCAGATGTAATCGTGCCATCAATATTGCTCCTATCGATGACCGCGATAATGATAATAATAAAAATAAAATAAAATAAAAAAAAAATATTTTTTTGTAAATTTTTCCTACCAAAAATCATTTTTAAGAAACGAATCTCTGGAGCAATTTAGAAGAGCCCCGGAACAATTGGGAACAAGTTTTGGAATTTTGAATTTCGGAAAAGGGGGGCCAGAACAAGGATAACATGATTTTTCGACTTAAAGTGTTTTCTTGGCTTAAAATCTTCATTTTTGAATATTTTCGAATGAATCTTTGGAACAATTTGATTTGAGTGATTTTGGATAGGGAACAAGTTTTAGATTTTCGATTTTGGCAAAGGGGGGCGGGGGAGCGTTTTTTGTAAATTTTTCCTAAAAAAATTAAATTTTAAGAAACGAATCTCTGGAACAATTTAGAAGGGCCCCGGAACAATTCGGAACAAGTTTTGGAATTTTGAATTTCGGAAAAGGGGGGCCAGAACAAGGATAACATGATTTTTCGACTTAAAGTGTTTTTTTGGCTTAAAATCTTCATTTTTGAATATTTTCGAATGAATCTTTGGAACTATTTGATTCGAGTGATTTTGGAACGGGAACAAGTTTTAGATTTTCGATTTTGTCAAAGGGGGGCGGGGGAGCATTTTTTGTAAATTTTTCCTACTAAAAATGAATTTTAAGAAACGAATCTCTGGAACAATTTAGAAGAGCCCCGGAACAATTGGGAACAAGTTTTGTAATTTTGAATTTCGGAAAAGGGGGGCCAGAACAAGGATAACATGATTTTTCGACTTAAAGTGTTTTTTTGGCTTAAAATCTTCATTTTTTTTTTTGAATATTTTCGAATGAATCTTTGGAACAATTTGATTTGAGTGATTTTGGATAGGTTAGGTTAGGTTAATGTGGCTGTGGATACAAAAACCACACACTTAGGCCAGAAGAAAGGCCCATTGTGATACCACATGAATCTAGAGAATTACTTCCCACTAGTCGAACCATTTTGAGCTTTTTATAAAGCGAAGGAGATATCTGATATCCTTTTTAGCTAGTTCACTAGGATCATCAAAAGAGTATACTCCCAGATGAAGTTTGCGTCTTCGTGAAAGAGCAGGGCAGGTGCAGAGGAGGTGAGAGATTGATTCTTCTTCTTCCTCGTCCATGCAGCTCCTGCAGAAGTCATTTGAGGCTACACCAAGTCGTATTGCGTGTCTGCCTATAAGACAGTGTCCCGTAAGGACACCTATTAGGGAGCTAATATGAAGTCTGCTTTGGGATAACAAGTCTTTAGAGCGCTTTAGGTCCAATGAAGGCCATATTAGTTTTGTGGCTGCGCATGTTGGTAAATTGTACCACCTAGAGTTTGCTATCTCGAAAGCTTTTTCTTTTAGCAGAAGTTTATATGTAGCTATCGGTATACCTATCTTCTCCCTTTCAGGTGAAATAGGTATGACGGTTCCATTTTTAGCGAGTTCATCGGCTCTACAATTTCCTGCGATGTCTCTGTGGCCCGGCACCCAGCATAGGTGAATGTTAAATTGCTGCGCCATCTCCATAAGAGATGATCGACAATCGAGGGCCGTTAGAGAGTTGGTTGAGATACCGTCAAGAGACTTGATAGCAGCCTGACTGTCAGAGAAGGTGCGTATATCAGAAGTTGATATCACGTTTTCTCTTAGCCAGGAGAGAACCTCTTTGATCGCTAAAATTTCCGCTTGGAAGACGCTACAATGATTAGGGAGGCGGAATGAGATGCTTAGATTAAGCTTTTCTGAGTACACACCACTACCAACTCCCTCATTTGTCTTGGATCCATCTGTATAAAAATGGATGCTTTTGTCATCCAGGAGTTTTTTATCTTCCCATTCATCCCTGGATGGAATGGATACCTGGAAGTTTTTACCAAATTGGGATTTTGGGATAGTGTAGTCTATGTACTTTGGTATAGAACCAAAGAGGTTCGGAATGATGGAGTGCCCAATATTGTTGTTGGTCCACTGAGATGAGGCGTTGAGTCTTATGGCTGTACTCGCTGCCACTTGTTTGCTGAAAATGTCGAGGGGTGTCAGATGGAGGAGAGTGTCCAACGCTGCTGAGGGTGTGGTTCTCAAAGCCCCGCTAATGCAGAGACATGCAGTGCTTTGGACTCTGCTGAGTTTGTCGCAATATGTGACTTTCTCCAGTGCAGTCCACCACACTGCAACCCCGTACATAAGTATTGGTCGGATGACCGATGTGTATAGCCAATAAGTTATGCGAGGTTGAAAACCCCATTTGTTTCCTATGGCTTTCTTGCAAAGGAAAAGAGCTGCTGTAGCTTTTTTAACTCTTTCCTGAATATTAGGTTTCCAACTTAATTTTTTGTCCAATATCAGACCAAGATATTTGGCCTCATTGGTGAAAATTAGTGGTACACCTTTTATTGAGGGAGGTACAATTTCTGGGATCTTGTATTTCCGCGTAAAAAGGACGAGGTCTGTTTTTTGAGGATTAATACTAAGTCCACAGTGATCTGCCCATCTAGTGAGCATATTGAGTGCGTTTTGGAGGAGGTCTCTCAGTGTATTTGGATGTTCTCCTATGACGGCGATAGCAACATCATAGGCATACGCAATCACTCTGTAGCCTTCTCTCTCAAGGGATATTAGTAGCTAAGTAAGTAAGTAAGTAAGTAATTCATTTTATTTACACATTAACTTACAATTATATTACAAAAATGAATTTAAAAGCTATGGCTAAGCCGTCAGCCTGGTTAGCAAATTTTTAAATGTGTATTTGAATATAAAAAATAATTTTCAAAACAAAAATTTAGAAAAACAATAAATATTTAAACGTATTCTGAAATTAATAACATTCTATATTTATAAATAGATTTTAAATAATTACTTATTTTTTTCCACTCGCAGGTGTTTAGTAGATCAATAGTCTCTTTCATGGATAATGAATGTTTTCCGAAGAAAATCAACCTTTGTGGTCTGAGTATTGGGCATATACTTATAAAGTGAAAGCAATCCTCTTTCGCGTGTAGATTACACAGGGAACAAAATTGGTTGAAGCTTCCATTGTAAGGGTTGCCATTTAAAGAGAGAACCTCACACCTTGCTTTAAATATCAATGATATTTCACTATAGTTTAGTGAGTCATGAAAGTAGTTTCTTTTGTTCAAGTTGAAATTAAGTTGGCTGTATAGTATCCTGCTTTCAGACTCACGAGCCATTCTGATGAACGTATCACGAGTGATGTCTTCATGTTTTTGAATAATGCGGTATAGTTGATCTTTCAGATTACCTATGTTGCATAAATCAATTTGAAAGGTTTCTCCACAAGTGTTACCAAGAGTTTGCCACCTTGCATACCACCAGTCTTTATTTCTCATCTCATACAAAAAGAGTTTCTTTGAAAGTCTGGATTCACCATATTGACTGCATACCTTAATTATGAAGTCGGCTTGTGATTTAAGTGTATATGTTAAGATTTTTGGCAGTCCGGTTTCTAGGTAAATAGCGTAACTAGGTGTATTTTGGGGCAGGTTAAAAAGCTTTTTTATGAAGTTCCTAATAAATGTTTCAATTTCTTCATACTCATACGCTCCCCAAATTTGTGAAGCGTAACAAAGAGTTGATTTAACCACTGAATCAAATATTTTATATTTCGCAGATAAACTTATTCTCTTGTTTGAAAACACATTTTTCCATGAAAAGTTGAGCAAACTTTGAGAGCTTTTGGCTTTTTCAGTTAGATGTTGTTTGAAATTTAAGTTTGAGTTCAGTTTAACTCCCAAGTATTTAACATCTTTAACTGATTCCAGAAGATGCCCATCATACTTCCATTGTCTTTCAGTGTGAACTCTTCCGGATCGTGCAAAAACCATTATCTTTGACTTTTCGGTATTGATTGTCAGTCCCCATCTTTTGCAGTAACATGATAAGCGATTAATCATTAGTTGCATGTGTTCCGGCGATTCAGAGACTATGACTAGGTCATCTGCATACAGCAACACATTTATTGTGACATTCGCAATCCTTATACCTCCAGGCAGTTCATCTACTATGTCGTTTATAAATAAGGAAAACAACAGTGCACTGAGAAGACATCCTTGCTTCACACCTGTATTTGTGCCAAACCATTCAGAATAAGAGGTGCCATTCCAAACTGCTGCAGTTGTATCCGTGTACATATTTTTAACCACATTAATAAATTTTGAGGATATGCCAATTTGAGAGAGCTTGTAGAAAAGCGCATTTCTATTAACAAGGTCAAAAGCTGCTTTAAAGTCGACAAAAAATGAATATATTTTTTTGTTCCTTGCATGAAACGCTTTGACAATGGATGAAAGAGTAAAAATCTGATCAGTCGTTGAATAATTCTTTCTAAAGCCTGCTTGTAGCTCTGTTAGAATACTTTTCATTTCTACCCACTTTTCCAGCCTTTTTACCAAAACACCGCAAAATATTTTTGATATCACATTCATGAAAGAAATCCCTCTATAATTTTCCACAACGTCAAAAGAGCCCTTTTTGTGTATGGGAAATATCACAGATTTTTTGAATGAGGAGGGTATTTCGGCTGTAGAGAATATTTTGTTAAAGAGAATTTGAAGGTTATTCCAAAATGTAGGTGTTGCATTTTTGAAGAATTCGTATGGGATACCGTCTTCCCCTGGAGCCTTTCCATTTTTCGCATTAAATATCACGGATTGTATTTCATCAATTGATAATTCAACGTCTAAAATTTCATCAAGAATTAGTGGTTCAGCATAGAAGAACGTCAAATTATCATCGTTGGAGAGAAGGAGTCTAAAATGTGCTGCAAGATCTTCAGCAGATACACCTACGCCAATCTTAAAACTCATTCCATTGATTTCCCTTGCAATTTTCCAGAATTCTTTCGAGTTTTGTGTTCGACCTAATGTTAAGGCTTGTTGATTTTCAAATTCGATTTTCTTTTGAAAACACAAGTTTTTGTAATATATATTACTTTCAACGTACCAACTTTTTATAGAATCATTATTCGTAGATCGCAGGGCTCGAAGAAGGGCAAATGATTTAGTACGTGCTTTCCAGCAGTCTTTATCGAACCATTTTTGTTTAAAAGATACTTTCTTCGTGCCTGTAGTTTTGTTTGGTGCGGCGTTTTGAATAGACTCAGTAAGTTGATTAGATAGTGCATTTGTGGACTCTGTATTCAGCTCGTTGTTTATAAAGAAGTCATCTAGTTCACGTTGATAAAATGCTATTTGTTCATTTTTCCAGTGAAGACGAGGAAGCAGGCGAAGATTCATTCCTGGGGGTGAAGATTCATATGGGACGTTTACTTCAATAGGCATGTGATCTGAAAAGGTCTCGCAACCAACTTCGAATTTATGGATCCGTTCGATCCAGTTATTGTTAACGGCACAAAAGTCTATGACAGATTTTCCTTGCCCTCCAATGAAAGTGAAGTGTCCCTCCATATCACCTTCCGTACAGCCGTTCAAAACTATCAAATCATACAATTGCAGTAACTGAAGAAGATCTACTCCATTCTTATTACAAATTACGTCCGCTGAGTTCCTGATAGCAAGAGAAATTGAAGTATTCGATATATTTGATGATGTTGTTGTTTGCGAATTACCAATTCTTGCGTTCAAATCACCAAATCAGTAAAACACTCTTGCTAGCTAGAATTTGCATTATATTATATAAATTTTCAAAATCATTTGCCCATTTATTGCAATTTATGTAATAAGGGATGATACACATATTCTCCTCCTTCAGACATTTTACTATTGTTGTACCCTCACACTCACCAAAAGTGTATGTATTTAAGACTGATGTTCTTATGCCATATAGACTACCTCCACTTGCACGACCTTTGACAGAAGTTTTAATTGCTTCACCCCACAAAAGCTTATACCCACAAAAATATTTTTCAAATTTAGTAAAATTTTCATTTGTAACGTGAGTTTCGAACAAAAAAAATATTTCAAAATTCTTAACATATTCAAAAAAGTTTAAAAACAAAAGTTTATTATTTAATCCTGCAATATTGTAAGATAAAATTTTTAAATAATTATTACTATTAATTTGGCTGACGGCATCAAAATTTCAATTCTTAGCTGCTCTATTACAATTATTATTTTTAAAATTTCTATTTTTATGATTTTGGTTTTCATATAACATCTCTGGATCATCTAGTACATTCGGCCCAACCTGACGTCTGCTTGACAGTGTGCTCTTGTTGATAGAAGTGACAACTTCAAAGTTTAAACTTCCAAACATATTTTGCAATTCTGTTTCTCCATCTGTATTTTGATATTTAAGGATATTATTTTTGTTTAAATAAAATATTTTATCACGAATTATCAGTGTATTATTTTTAATTGATATTATTTCATCTGGGTTGCGTGTTCTTATCGCTTTTCGATAACCAAGTAGGATGCGGTGTTTGAGTTGAGCTTGTTTACTTAAATCGCGCTGAATAAAAGAACCTGTGCCTTTCAGTTTGTGTGCATTTTTTAACATTTTTGTTGCGGTTTCGTTAGATCCCGTGTTTAATTTCATTTTAATGAAGTTGTTGTTTTCACTGAGCTTAACTGCTTGTGACATTGTGGGAGCGTTGTTATCCAACAAAAGTTGAGTTATGCCTTCGTTAGTAGCTCGTTAACCACTATGTTCCACAGGAGAGGGGACAGAACACCACCTTGCGGAGTGCCTCTACTGACAGACCTTTTCGCACAAAAATCCCCCATCTTAGAGTTGATGATCCTGCTTTTTAGCATTAGATTTATCAATTCACAGAGTGAGTATTCGACGTTTAGGGTCGTCATAGCAGAAGTGATAGCGGATGTGTCAACGTTGTTGAAAGCGCCTTCAATATCTAGGAAGGCCACCATAGTATATTGTTTTTGTTCTAGGGAATATTCGATAGTTCTTACTAAGGTGTGCAAGGCTGTTTCTACCGATTTCCCTTTGCAGTAAGCATGCTGAGACATCGATAGTCTCTTATCAATGCTGTTACGTACGTGGATATCAATCAAACGTTCCAGAGTCTTGAGAATGAATGATGATAGGCTGATAGGTCTTAGATCTTTAGGGTTGACATGCGAGCATTTGCCCGCCTTGGGAATGAAAACTACCTTTACTTCTCTCCATCGCTGAGGTATATGGACCATATCTAGACAACTTTTAAAAATCATCTCAATGATGGGCAGAGTTATGTCAGCCGTAAATTGTAACTCAGCTTGTATGATGTGATCTGGCCCTGGAGATTTGTAAGGTTGGAAACTATTCAGAGCCCAAGTCAATTTCTCTTTAGAAACAAGACCTTGAGGAAAAGTTAAGTTAATACCCGACCCAGGATGGTTTGTTGTATTAACGTATTTGGAGCTATCAGGAAAGTGGGTGTTAAGTAGCAGATTTAGCGTTTCTTCGCAAGAGTTAGTCGAAGTACCATCCAAGTTTTTAAGACAACTAGGCATGGTTGGATTTGTCGAGAGAATCTTCCTTATCCTTGATGCCTCCGAGGATTCTTCTATTGAGCTACAGAAGGATCTCCAAGAGGATCTTTTGGCTATTCTCAATTCCTGTTTATATTTTTTGAGGGATTCCTTATAGGAGTCCCAGTCTTGTGGATGTCTAGTCTTTTTTGCACGATTAAAAAGCCTTCTACAGCCTTTCCGGAGTAAACCCAGTTCAGCAGCCCACCAATATGGTTTCTTCTTTCCCCGCACTGTAGTGAGGGGGCAGGCAGTTTCCATGGCTTTATTAAGGGCTGCTGTAAGCTCGTCGACTTTTTGATCGAGTTCAAAAGCGCATGAGGGTGGATCATAAAGTTCTGGTTTAATCAGATTCTTCAGAGTTGCCCTATATTTTGGCCAATCTGTTTTCCTATAGTTTCGGAATTGGATCGGTTTTGGAAACTCTTCAATAAGTGTGAATTGGATGTATCTATGATCGGAGAACGAGTGCTCCTTTGATACTCTCCAATTCAATATTTTATTTGAGAGATGTAAAGAGACAAGAGTCATATCTAAAACTTCTTGTCGATTTTTAGTAACGAAGGTTGGTTCACTACCTACATTACATACTACCAGATTAGTTGTTAAAATATAATCAAAAAGAGACTCACCTCTGTCATTTATATCGGTACTACCCCACGTAGTATGGTGCGCATTGGCGTCACAACCGATAATTATGTTGGTTTTAAGTCTTGTTGATTCAGCGACCGTCCTCTCCAGAGTGGTACCAGGTAGTGGGCCCTGGTGGTCGTGGCCCAAATACGCTGATACCAGCCAGTAGGTATGGTTGTCTATTACCATACTGGCTGTGGTGACGTCTTTATCACTGAAATTAGGGAGTAAAAATACGTTTAGATTACGTTTTACTAGTATGCAGGACCTTGGGTTACCTTTTCCTGTTACATATATCACGTAGTAGCCAGGAGTTCTCAATCCTCGAACCAGGGATTTCACAATCCAGGGCTCTTGGATGAAAACGACATCTTCTCCAGTTTTTGTCAGGCGGAGAAGTAAGGAGGCCGAAGCCGTTTTGGAGTGTTGGAGGTTAATCTGTAGTATTTGCAGCATTTTGGCTACAAGTCGGCAGATCAACCTCCACCACTGTTAGATCCAGCTCATCCAGATCAGACGAAGAAGAACCTAATAGTTCATCTTCCTCCTCACTGGGGAGAGCTTTGTCATTTGAGTCTTCGGTCTCCATTAGGGATAAACCTCCGACGTTTTTTGAAGAAGACTGTGCTGCGACAGAAGAGGGCCCTGCTACATTCTCATCCACATCCAAGGATGGGAAGGTGATGATGTCACTGGGACTCTCTACGTCTTGCGGCACAGCTTCTGAAGAGGGTTCAGAGGAAGACCGTGCTGCGACAGAAGAGGGCCCAGGTACAACTACATCCACATCCAAGGAAGGGAAGGTGATTGTAGCACTGGAACCCCCAACGTCCTGCGACACGGCTTCCGAAAAGGGTCGTGGAGGCTCGCATGAAGCGTCTACCTCATCTTTTTTATAGATACGCAATGTAATTGTCCCAAAACCGTATCTTATCACTCCCTTATCTCGCGCCAGAGAAGCCACAGAGTCTTTATTGATAACGATAATCGCATTTCGATAAAGACCCTTTGGCTCCTCCAGTTTCACGATCTTTCAGTCGTGACAAGGGAGGTCCGGGTTGCTAATCTTTATGATTTCGCGTATGTCATCCGGACATGAGGGTTCTTTAGGGATCCATGTGCGAGCTCTCGGCCTGCATGGAATGTCCTCCTTTGCAACGACCTCGAGTTTTGCACCTGGCCAAACTTCGCCCAGCATGCCGACAGCAAGCGTATAAAGATCGCGCGACCTCTGATCTTTACAAGCGATGAGCTTGACATGACCTTGATGCCAACCCTCATCGCTTGTTACAGGCGGTGGACCCGGATGATCCCGCATGACTTTTAGAAAGCCAGCCGAGAGCTCCAGATTCACCCTCTGCCAACGTTCAGATGTAATCGTGCCATCAATATTGCTCCTATCGATGACCGCGATAATGATTTTATTAGATTCCTTGAGTACATCACTAAAAGGTTTAGTGAGAGGAACTCTAGGAATGATAGGAGTGCTGGTGTTCTGCACTTTAGGCTTTTTAGGGACGGGAGTGGACTCCTCCAAGGACCTTTGTCGCTTTGACGTAGAGTCGTGGCGACTAGTATTGTCTAGAATGGATCTAGCCCACTCCAGCCTTTTGTTAAGGATGGGTATACTTCCATCCCCCAGTGTTGAACCAGAGGATTTTATAATCCTCATCGCATTCCGTCGTTGTTTATAAGAGCTCCTAGGAGCATACTGGAGAGGTTTACTCTCTTTAGTAGTGGAAAGATCATTATTCACGAACTTTCCACTACCGACATGAGGAAGCGTTTTCGCCAATTGTACATCCTGCACCGCACTAGAAGAAGGGCAGTGACTTGGCACAGGCCCTTTTCCGGTGCTCGGCACAGGAGTAATGACAGCCAACGTTGCCGCCGAACTGCCGCCCGGTGTGGATACAACCTGCACCGCACTAGAAGAAGGGCAGTGACTTGGCACAGACCCTTTTCCGGTGCTCGGCACAGGAGTAACGACAGCCGACGTTGCCGCCAAGCTGCCGCCCGGTGTAGCTGGAATACCGGTACCGGTTTGACGTTTTTTCTTCCAGTACTGTTTTTGTTTTTGGTTTTGTTTTGAATTCATTTGGATTCCCACGAGTAGCGAAGTAAAGGGGGGGTCCATCTGTGCAGAGATTCGCTTACACAGATAAGGCTAGCTAATCCGGAGGTCGCCTGGTATCCGGATACTCCGTTAACGACTGAGCTATTTTTTAGAAATTGGGCCCTCAGCCTGGCTGATCATCGGCACGGGTCGTATAACACCTTAGATCCAGCCCAATTGGGAAGTTGAAGGAAGAATATGTTTTGGAGCAGGAGAGACGAACAGAAGGGAGCTAGGTTGACATATAGTGATATACTATACAGTCGGGAGATAAGGAGACATCAGCCAGCATAGTAACACAAAGCCGACGGAGGAGGGGGTAGGGATTGGGAGGGGTAGGGGTGAGCGACCTTTGGTTTCAGAACTCTTCTGGAGAAATAATTCCCGAGAATCATTGACCTTACTCAGCTTCTACAACTCGACAAGTTCGACGCTCAGGTAGAAGTAATAATAAATGGATAGGGAACAAGTTTTAGATTTTCGATTTTGGCAAAGGGGGGGCGGGGGAGCATTTTTTGTAAATTTTTCCTACTAAAAATCAATTTTAAGGAACGAATCACTGGAACAATTTAGAAGAGCCCCGGAACAATTGGGAACAAGTTTTGGAATTTTGAATTTCGGAGCCAGAATATGGTTAACTGAATGGTACGCTGTTAACTTTTATTTGGACTTAATATCTTTATTTTTGAACATATTTGAATGAAACTTTGGAACAATTTGATCTGAGTGATTATGTATATAAAAATATTTTTTTAATGTTGGTGTTTGTAAAGGGGGGGTTGGGGATGTTTTCTTGAATTTAGGCATAATCATTGTTAATTTCATAGAGTCGGAATCTTAAAGACCTTTTGGTCTTTGCTGAAAGAATACAACTTTGGCTTAAAATTTTTAATTTTTTCAAGGGGGAGCACTTGGGAGGGAAAATATTATTTTTTTCGTTTATATGCGCCTTTAGCTATATTTGCTTATGGTTTTGGATGAAATTTGGACACGAACTGGGGGAAGTATGGTTAGACTTGGAACACTTTTTGAATTTTTGATTTTTGAAAAGGTGGAGCTAAAATAATTTGTACAAAATTAAAAAACATCGAGATTTTTTTTTAAAGATCGATCGTCAGCGTAAATAATAGGTTATAAGCAAAGTTTTAGTTGCTGTACATTTGTTTAATCACGTTTTATTAAAATTTAGGCTTAAAAAAAAAACAAAAAAAAATGGGGAGACGTATTTTGCATTTTTGAAAAAAAAATCGGGGGCAATATCTTTTAAAATATACATTTCACGACTCTTATTTTTTGGAACAATGGTTAGAACACTTTTTAGAATCTTAAAAAAAATATAAAAAGTTAAAATTTCCTAGAATTTTTTCAAATTTTGCCCATATCTTTTAAAATTTTGATCATAGAGGTCCAAAAATTTGGAACAATGTTCAGAACAACTAGAACAACCTAGAACAATTTTCAAAAAATCGATTTTCGAAAAAGTGGGGGCTAGGTCAAAAACAGTTTTTGGGGTCTAAAACCCCCATTTTTGGGTATTTTTCAAAAAAACTTTGGAACAATGCGGAACAAACCGGGAACAACCTGGAACAACTTTCCAAAATTGGAAAATCGAAAAAAGGGGGGCTAACTTCACGCACTCTCCAGTTTCATCTGTAGTAACTTTTCCGTCGCCTATATCTAACAGTTGTTTTGAGAATGTCTCAGCGAATGGATCTTGAAGCATTTGAACACGCATATTTACTTTCAGTTGTACTTTTTCAACACAACGCCGCCGCGCCGGTGCCGTAGTGGCGATGATTTTAAGCACGCGTTGATCTCATCAGCGTACGTTGAACGCGGAATAACGGGAAGTCTTTGCCTGAAATCACCTGAAAGGAGTAACAGAGTGCCGCCAAATAGTCTGTCGTTGTTTCTTTTATATATTTCAATGTCCTGTTCAACGCCTCAAGCGAATGTTTGTGTGCCATAGTACATTCATCCCAGATGATAATTTTACACTGTTTCAGCACTGTGGCCATCATTGAATAATTACAAATAGAAGTGCACACCGAACATTGCTCAAACGACCATGCGACTTATGAGCACCCAGTGATTACTATTAGTAGCTTGAATATCATTTAAATTGATTTACCGAATCGTTTACTTGGAGGTTTGTTGTTCCAAATAAAAAATATTCCAACTACTTTTTCATGAATTTTTTTATCGGTACTGGCAGATATACCATTTTACGAATACATAGTTTTGTGAATGTTAGTACGATATGGCCAAGTGCATGTTGTATATTAACTCAAAAAATAAATTTCTTCAGTAAAGCCATTTGAAGGTTTTTAAATAAACTGAAACACATATAATTTATTTAATAGTACTTATATATGCACATAAATAATGCATTAGTATTTCTTGAAACTTTTTTTTTACAATTTACAATGTCTAACTTAAATCAAATAAATTATTTTGTCTTAATTTTGTTAAGGACGTTGAAAATAATATGAAATAAATGAAAATGACAACAAAATGTCCTTAACATAGGTATTTTGTAGGATATATTGCAAAATCTGTGGTAAAGAAAAATGACTGATTTATGCAAATTGTTTATGGACAAAATGGACATGGACATATATAGAGTGTCCTTGTGTCAAAATAAGTATGAAACAAGGGAACATTTAATAAAATTTCGTCAATTCGAAAATAAGATTAATGGAGGCTTGTCAATTCCCACAAGAGAATTCGTAAGTCATGTAAAAACTACTGCGCAATGTTTTGTAGAAGAGTGCTTCAAAAGTAAACTTTTCTCAGAATTCAACCACACAGCACTTAATTATGAAACATATGAATCAAAACATTGATAAACAACGTAAATCGACGAAGGTTCAACAAGATACCTTAGGTATATGTAGGTATGTTAGTACATTACCTACCAAACTCAAGAAAAAACTCAAAACTGTATGTTTTAAACATAATATAATATAACACCATAATATATATGTACCTTATGTAAATTGCATACATAGGTATTAACTAGGACCTAGATATACATACATATGTACATACATATGTAGGTAAATACTATTTTTGTGTTTCAAAGCCAAACCAAATTTTGCACTTGTCAAATTGAAATCTAATGAACCTACCTACCTACTTACCTTACCTACTGATAACCTTCATCTATTCAACTGGTATTTAAAGTAGATATGTTGTGATATGAATCTACAAGGAAGGTATACCTCCCTCAATATGTGTGTTCAAAATTTGTTCAAAGGTAGATCTGCCTCTGTAAGGTACAGATAGAATTATACTCCAGGTACTGCCTTGAAAATTATAGGTATGTCGGTAAATATTTTTTCGAAAGTAGGTTAACTTTCATAACTTTCATAGATACCTTTGTCAATTTCATTAAATTAAAACAACACGTCGATAAATATAATTACATATGTCTTGTTCAGGGTTGGCGCAACACATTATTATAAAAAGAGGCTGGGATGCGACCCACACTGATAACATCCCATCCCGTCTGCCGATTTGTCTTGCTTAAAATATTTGTAGGTTTTCGTGTTTTGTTAAAAAAGTTGTCAGTTGAATTATTCTTAAAAATTAAAAAAAATTCCAACAATATTTTGCATATAATGAAAAAATTTGATTTCACATTCGAAAATCAATTTTTCCGAACTTATAGTCATTTTTTTTCTCAAAATTTTACCAGATGTCAAAAACGTTATTCTCATTTTTTTCGTAAAATATTCGAGGTGACAAATATTTGTTTACAGTCTTTTTGATTTATAAAAAAACCGTTAACTAGATTTTTATTCAAAAATATACTTCTTTGGTATTACGTTACAATATAAAATTCAATTTAAGTATCTAGCGTTATTGGTTCGTGAAATATTTTGGGTTAACAACATTTTCATTTTTTTTTGTAAATTGCTATGGTAAAAAAACCACCCACTCAATTTTGTTTAGAGTCCTTTCTACATCTTTCTGCATTTTTGTCTGTATAACAAAATTTATTTGAAGTCGATATCTCTACTGCGTCTTGAGGTATGGACGACAAAAAAAACTTAGCGAACGTACGGACATACGAACATAGTACGTACACACGCACGCACAGACATCTCTCTAAAAATCTTTTATTTCGACTCTAGGGATCTTGAAACGTCGAGAAATGTCAAATTTTTCAATTCGACAATCGGACCAATAACTTCCTATGGGAAGTTAAAGTTAAAGCGACTACAAAAACTGCTAAACGTCAAAACTACTTCCATGCCACCGGCAACCTAAAGCAAAACAATATCTCAAAAAAAAATACGTAAAAGCAAAAACAAAGTAAGAAAATAATTCTGAAAGCTATATACCTACCACAAAATGTATGTATGTATATAAAAAAATTCAACAACTCGAGTAGAAATTGTATGTTATTTGTGTACGCGCAGTGCACAGATAAATCTTAACAGTAGGCTTTAAGAATCCTTTTTTACTCCACTTTGATTATAGGTATCTTTTTTTCTTCAGTCGACAGTTTTGTTTAAAGCAAAGAAATCTGCCAAAAATACTCGGTACTAAAATAGTTGACAAATCTAACAGGTAGGTACGCCCCCAAATTATGTTATACATATGTATGTGTATATATATACATATATGTACCTATATTCATATTAACCTACTAATCTTCATTTGTGCATATGAATACCTACCTACATATAAGTAATTACTAATTACCTACCTAACATTAGCCTAAACAATGTATCTACCTATGCTTATGTATGTACGTTTGCAATGTACCTATAATTAGTAGTAAAGTATGATTCGTCCACTATCCCTATTTTCAGAAAAAAAAAGAAATTTAAAAATAAACCTATCCCAACCCATATCAAACTAATAACGAAATTGAAGAAAAATTCACCGAAAATCACAAATCATCAACATGTCGAATTACATGCAAGCACCAACCTCATTTTTATTTTATGAATGAGAACGAAATTTAAAAAAAAAAAAACAAACCTTCAAAATACATTTTCTGCAGCGAACGTGATTTGGCCTTGAATGCCACACTTTAACACACATATTATGTACCTACACAGTTGTTATTGTTGTTTTTTATTCTAAATAACAATATTCCGTTATCTTTCTCGACCATAACAAATTGTGAGTAAATTTCCCATAAGGACCAAATCTTTAAAATTGGGTGTTGTATTTGATAGACTGATACAATAACTCGCCGTGCGATACTAGCGACTTATGAGCATTTGAGAAATAAGTGTCGCCATCTAGATCAGGACTTGCCCGGTGTCCCTTCTATTTGTAATTATTCAATGGTGGCCATGGATGATTGTTTTTTTATATTGCACACCGCGTCTGGGTTATTTTGAATATTTTAATACTTTAAATACTGAATGAGCTGTTCTGCCTCCATCCAATAAAGTTGCCGCAATTTCAGAAGATGCAACAGCCAATGCGATACCATTATTTGATCGTATTATAGTAAGAATCAGCGAAATAAGGAATGTTTTGCCAGTTTCACCTGGTGCATCAAAAAAAAAGAATCCACCTTGTCCTGCCGAAAGTGCGAGCGTGATGTGGTCATAAATGGTTCTTTGTTCTTCATTCATTAGTGGGACTTTGCGAGCGACAATCGCTGCCATTTCTACAGTATTGTATTGTAGTTCACGATTCAATCCAGTGTCTATTAAATAAGATGCATTTCGATTTGGAGAATGCATATCGAAATGACTGAGTGGTAAGTTAGCAATGATAATGCAAAGATCCTCAAAAGCAATCAATGCTTCATTGTACATAGCGTCACTGAATACTATCGTAAGATCGTTGCACCGTGTACGATGTTGATGCAATTAAACCATAGCACTTAGGAATATAAAAAATAGATAAAAACCTATTCTCAGATCTACCAAATGTATATAAAAAATTTCATTGAAATTGGTTAAGTCGTTTCGTAGGAGTATGGCAACTAACACTGTGACAGGAGAATTTTTAACTTCCCATAGGAAGTTATTGTAATGGGTCCGATTTGTCAAATTGAAAATTTTGACATTTCTCGACGTTTCAAGGTCCCTAGAGTCGAAATAAAAGATTTTTAGAAAGATGTTTGTGCGTGCGTGTGTACGTACGTCCGTACGTCCGTATGTCCGTACGTTCGCGACGTTTTTTTCGTCGTCCATAGCTCAGGAACCAGAAGAGATATCGACTTCAAATAAATTTTGTTATACAGATAATAATGCAGAAAGATGCAGAAAGGGCTCTCAAGAAAATTGCGTGGGTGGTTTTTTTACCATAGCAGTTTAAAAAACGGTGAAAATTTTGGTTAACCCTAAATATCTCATGAACCAATGAAGCTAGGGACTTGAATTAAATTTTATATTATATATTGTAACGTGATACAAAACAATTATATTTTTGGAAAAAAATCCAATTAACGGTTTTTTATAAATCAAAAAAACTGAAAAAAAAATGTGTCACTTCGAAAATTTTACGACTAAAATATGATTTCATCTCCAAAACAATTTTGTGCAACGAAGAATAATGTTTTTGACATCTGATAAAATTTTGAGAAAAATCGAATTGACAGTTTTTTTACAAAAAATAAAAACCTAAAAAAATGAATAAAAGTTGTTAAAAATTGATTTTTGACTCAAATGTCTTTTCAAGACTTTGAGATATTGGCTTTAAACTACTTTTATCTTTCAAAAAATATTGTTTTCAACATTCAGTAAAATTTTGAAAAAAATAGAATTGACAGTTTTTTTACAAAAAATTAAAAACCGAAAAAAAAATTTAACAAAAGTTGGTAAAAATTGATTTTCGACTCAAATATCTTTTCCAAAAATTTAAGATTATGGCTTCCAACTAATTTTAACTTATAAGAAATATTGTTTTCAACTTTAGGAAAAATTGTGAGAAAATCTTATTGACAGTTTTTTTTACAAAAAATAAAAACCTAAACAAAAAAATTAATAAAAGTTGGTAAAAATTGATTTTCGGCTCAAATATCTTTCCAAAACTTTGAGATATTGGTTTCAAACTAATTTTATCTTAGAAATAATATTGTTTTCAACATTCGGTATAATTTTGAGAAATGTTGGATTGACAGTTTTTTTTTTACAAAAAATAAAAACCTAAAAAAAAAACAATACTAAAACTTGGTAAAAATTTACTTTCGACTCAAATATCTTTCAAAAATTAAAAATATTGGCTTCAAACTTATTTTATTTCACAGAAAATATTGTTCTTGATATTCAGTAATTTTTTTTATAAAAATCCAGCAGTCCGTTTTTTCATAAAAAAATAAAATCTACAAAAAATAGAACGCAAATTTGGTAAGAATTGATACATTTAGACAAACTTTTAAGCAAGACAAATCGATAGACGAGATGGGAAGTTATCAGTGTGGGTCGCATCCCAGCCTCTTTTTTATATTAAATTCACCTAGCTGGAGTTGCCTGCGAATTAGCTTGCCGTTAGGTTCTTTCAAATTGTCTAACGAAACTAAAGGTTGATGATCTGTAAATAGTTTAATTTCTCTTCCGAAGATATATGGCCTAAATTGTTTTAAATACTTATGTATATACTTAGGAGTTCCTTTTAAATGGTTGAATAGTTAACTTCGTGCTCGTTAAGCGTACGAGAAACGTATGCAATTGGTTTGTCTTGCGACAAGAATCCTCTTATAGCATAGTGACTTGCGTCAGTAGTGACTTTAAAAGTTTTGTTGAAATCCGGGTAGGTATATTAATATGGGTGATGTTACCAATTTATTTTTGAGAATTTCAAAGCTTTTTATATACTTTTCATCGTTAATATCGATCCTTGCATTTTTCTTAAGATATCTTGTCATGGGTTTTGCAATTTCAGCGTAAATTTTAATAAATTTTCTGTAATAACCTGAAATGCCTAAAAATCTCTTTATTTCCTTTTGTGTTTTTGAGATGGTATAGTTCCTGATTATTTCTATTTTCTTTGCATTAGGTTGTATTCCTTCCGCATTAACCACATGACCCAAAAAATTCTACTTCTTTTCTTGAAAATTCACATTTATCCAATTGGGTTTTCAATCTAGCTTGTTTAAGTTTTGCAAATATACATTTAAGGTTACTGATACGTTCTTCTAGTCCATTAGATAAGACAATTGTATCATCCATATAAACTAAACATTTTGTTCCAACATATTTCCTCAATACCATATCCATAAATCTTCGAAATGTACTTGGGGCGTTTTTAAGCCCAAAAAGCATTTTGGGGAATTCGTGGTGCCCGTGTTTTACCGAAAATTCTGTTTTTTCTATTTCATTTTCGTCCATTTCGATTTGGTGGAATCCGCTTTTAAGATCGATTGTGGAAAAGTAATTACTTCTTCCCAATTTGTCTAATATTTCATCAATAGCCGCGTTTTATTATCACCATGATCTGATCCGGATCAGATCATGATAATAAAACAGCCTTGGATCATCATATTTTTTGTTATTTAAAGTTTGGTAGCAGTGTCAAATTTGTTCTTTCAAAAGTGACATTACGAAGCAAAAAAAAAAAAAAAACACATATGTACCAAAAATGGAAGCTCCACAACTTTTGAAAATGTTTCTGCAAATCACCATTGCACTCTCAAACTCAAAGCATCCAGGAACGCTTTGGTCTCACATGTAGTCCAGATTCTTTTTGACCTTTTAATAAATGTGACACTTAAAGAATTTAATTTAGAGATTACTTACTCTTTCTTCCTCTGTATTCAAATGTTCTACTGTAATTTTTTTTTTGTTTAAAGTTCTTCGAATTATGTATGGTTTCAAAAGGCTCAAAATTATTAAACTCCAATATATCTGCAATTTCTGTGCATATAAAGTTTTTATCCAAATTTGAAATGTGTGATTTATTATCTGTATTTAAAATGTTTGTTCTTGCTTTAAAATTATCAACATCACAAATACCTCCTCAGACAGTAATATGTTTGTTTAAATTTATTTCGTCAATTAATGTATGCCCTAATTTTTGTTTTACTGGAATTCTATAATAGTGTTCACCAGGGTCTATTTGATACAATGTACATATTTTCGTTAAAATGATTTAATTTAATATCCGTATTATTTATTTTAATGTACTTGTTTTTATAGTTTATTTCTGCATTATAGTTTAAAAGAATATCATTTCCTATCAACCTTTGTCATGGGTTTGTCATGAAAGTTATATCTGTCATGAAAGTTATAAACGAAAAATTCTTATTTGTCTGTTGAAGTCCCGAGTTCGGGGAAGAAATCTACAACTAATTTTTCTGATATTAAAGTTTCTTTATTAAGTAATCTTAAGGCTATTGGTTCATATAATTTGACGAATAATTGCTTCTTAAATGTTTCAGGATTAACTATCGAGTTCGAAGCACCTGTATCAATTAAGAATTTCTTTTTTTAATTATTATGTAGAAGAGTTTGTTGGGGCATTTTCCCGAAAATTTCCTATATCAATTGCACATTGTTGGTTAACATCCATTGGTTCTACTTTGTTATTTGAATTCAACGGCTGTTGTTGATTTTGATTAGTATTCTGGTCTAGAATTTGTATAAGGGTTATAATTATTTGTGTTAGAAGTTTGGCTGTTGTAATTGTTCTGATAATTGTTATTAAAGGATGTATGTGGAAAATTTGGTTACCTATTAATTGGATTTCGATAGTTAGCGTGATATGGATGGATAACTCTGATTTTTGTTATTTGAATATCGGTAATGATTAGTGTGGTTAAATGTGTTTATTGGATTTTGGAAATTATTTATTTGATTTTTCTGACTTTGTTTCCATCTTTGGTTATAATTCATGTCGTTTCTAAAATTAATCATGTTATTATTATTTGAAGGCGTCATTCTGTTAATTTCTTTGCTGTTGCTTACATTGTAATAAGCATACCCTGCCTCATGCAAAATATTAACAGCTTCTTCTATGGTTTTAGGGTTTCTGCAATATAATGAGCGCATTGGCTCAGGTAGTTTTGCTTTGTATATATGCAAATCGGATTGAATGTTTTGGCTAATGTTACTTTCCAAAATGTCAGCATTTGCTGTGAAAACTTGCTTCGTTTTGTTATTAAGTCTTCTTAATATTGACTTTATATGGTTAAAAAACTCTATACTATTATTTCTGAATATGACTCCTCTGAGCTCGTCGAACAATTCTTCCAATGTTCGTCTATCACCGAAATTGTTGATTAAAATTTGTTTGATGTCGTTCCATGTCGTTACATGGTTATTTATTTCAAAGACTTCTCTAGCTTTACCTTTCAATTTTGATTTGATTTTATCAGAGAAAATACTCTGGCTTAATTCGTCATGTTTGATTAAAATAGGGTGAATCTTATCTATAAGATCCAAAAAATTTTAGAGGTCCTGGTATTCTCCTTAGAATTCAGGCAAATTTGACAAGTATTTTAAGGGGTCAATTGTCAAAGACAATGGTGGAGACATGTTTTGTTTTGATAACGAACTTGATTCTAAATCTGAATGGTATTGATTTACTATTTCATTTAGTGCCAGTGATTGGCTTTTAAGTATTTCTATATATCTTCTAACATGAAATTTTGAAAAGAGGAAATAGGTTTACAATTAAATTTAATTTTTCATAAAACGAACAATAACACAGAGAGAAAAAAAAT
Organism: Eupeodes latifasciatus; assembly: GCA_920104205.1. Lineage (NCBI taxonomy): Eukaryota > Metazoa > Arthropoda > Insecta > Diptera > Syrphidae > Eupeodes > Eupeodes latifasciatus. Next base: position 261,156,469 of record OV049924.1, on the reverse strand, counting down.
ACGTAGATATATTTTTTTTTTATAATTAGCAAACACTAAAAGGGTTTTTTTATACCTTTAATATGCCAAAGACACAGTATAAGCATTAGGAAAAGAGCGAAGGGTTGGATAGAAGGTGTCGTGTACATTGATTTTGAATTCCTGAACAATGCAATGATGAATAAAGATAGAGCGTGGCAAGGCGTTCCACATTCGCGTAGTACGGCTAAAAAAAGAATCTCTGTACTTCATAGTACGGCCGAAGTTGGGCTCAAGGGTAAACTGATGGGCATTCCTAGAAGCGTGGGTATTACGGTTAAATTGTTTAAAGGGAGGAATGCAACTGGCTATTTCACTAGAGCATAGTCCGTTAAAATAACGGTAAAAAAGGGTTAGACAAGAAACCTTTCGTCGATGTTCGAGTGACGTAAACGAGTTGATGATGTTAATGTCACCAATCATTTTAAAAGCTCTTCTTTGTATACTGTCCAAGAGGCTTAAATAAGTTACTGGAGCACCAGCCCAGAGATGAGAGTTATATTCAAGTTTCGGACGTATATAGGTTTTGTAGATTGTAGCCAGGTCAGACGGAGAGAAAAATTTCTTGCAACGTCTCAAAAAACCTAGACATCTTGCGGCATTTTTGGCGACATCGCATATGTGATGACTCCACAAAAGGTGGTTGCTGATGCACATTCCGAGGATGTCGGGATTTTCCGTTTCGTTGATGCAAGTGCCACTCATAGATAGTAGCAAAGAGGGTTTATCTCGCTTTAACGATACAAGACAGCATTGCGTTTTCGAAGCATTAAATTAAACACGATTTTTTATTCCCCATTGTACAATGCTGTGTAGGTCGGAATTTAATGAGCTTATCATATTTTGCCGTTGCAGTTCCACATCCGAAGAGGAGGGTTGTGTCTGGGAAAGAATATGAAAAGCTAAGAGTGCTATCGTCAGCGAAACAATGTATTGGATTAGAAGTAGCAGACAGGAGATCTTTTATAAAAAATGAGGAAAAGGGTCGAAGACAAAACGGAGCCCTGGGGCACGCTAGCATTTATTTTATGGGTTTCAGACTTTAATCCGTCCAAAATAACTAGTATTGAATGGTTCGAAAGAAAATTTCTAATCCAACGAAGAAGAGATTCGTCGATACCGAAAGCACGCATTTTCGATAAGAAAGCAAGATGCCAAACCCTATCAAATGCTTTTGCAATATCAAGTGCAATAATCTTACTTTCTCCAAAACAATGTAAAGATTTGTTCCACTGTTCGGTGAGATGAACCATGAGATCACCAGTGGACCTATTGCTACGAATTCCGTATTGCCGGTCATTAAGAAGCTTCCGTTCCTCAAGATATTTCTTAAGCTGATAATTAATCAGCGTTTCCATGACCTTGGAAAGAAGGGACGTAAGTGCAATCGGTCGGTAATTAGGGGGTGAGGAAGATTCGCCTTTTTTGGGAATAGGCTGGACAAATGCGGCTTTCCATCCACTCGAAACGAGACCTGAGGAGTAGGACAGATGAAAAAGCGTATGCAGTGGTTTTGCCAGCGTTGAAGAACACCTCTTCAGAACAATAGCGGGGATACCATCCGGACCAGCGGATTTATTTATGTTAAGCTCTTTTAGGACTCTCGCCACAGTACGAGTGCGAAAAAAGATTGGCCCCATAGAATCACTAAAGCGTTTGTGCACAGTTTTTTTGTTCATTATTATTTTCTGTTGATTTATTGATTATTTTTGTTGATCACTGTTTTTTTTTTTATTTTATTTGAGTTTTTTTTTGTTTTGTTTTAAATAAATTAAATTAAACGAGACTGCGACGGGGACGGGAGACAGACAACAATTAATGCAAAACGCAGAACACGAAGAGAGGGCATGAACCTTCTCACTCGAGCTTTCACTGACAACTGATATATATGTATATATAAAGTACATGTATATATAAAAATAAACAAATATTTAATATTTATTTTTTTTATATTTTTTTTTTATCTTTTACTGGGTACTTGCTCTTTTTCCTTTGAATGACTTCTTGTTGTTAATGGTTTTTGTTGGTTGTTGAGTTCAAAGCTTGAAATCTGGTGATGATAGTAAAGAATTACAGATGAAGAGAAAATTGAACGAATAATTTTGGTTGTAAGTTTCTGCGCAAATTAACACTGCACTCGAGTACTTTGGAGTACTTAGCTGAATCCAGAGTTTTAAATTCTTTGAATTTCAATTTATTAAATGCAAATTCAAAAGTTTTACAATTTAGCTTTAAAGGAAAACAATACACCAATTTTAGGCTTTCGGTCGTGATTTCTGATGAAAACTTTATCAAGAAATGGGTTTATTTTGTATCTTCACAATAAAAGAAATTAATAGACTGAAAGCTTTAACAATAAATAGGTTTATTTTGTATATTGTTTATGGTTGTGGTTGATGCTATAGCTGATAACCTCAATGCCCTTCGCATCTCCACAACTGTTCCTCCTTTTAAGCCCCTGACCTTCATTTCATAGGCCAGTTCGTTCTGAGCTAATCTACCAAGATTCATATAAAAAAATAAAAACACCACACAATACCAACAGAAAAGAATCTAAAAAGTTGTTTAAAAAATTAGGCGGTAACCCTATCACTAACACAAATAAAGTTCTTTAAAGTAAGAAAAAAATATGAAAAAAATATACCACGAAAAAAATAGTATACGAAAACAAATATTACTAAAAAAATATTCCCTGCTGAAATTCCTTTTTTTTTGTTTTTTTTTTTTTTTTAATTCATTTTCATTACTTCAATCTTAAACCTATCTTAAAGCTAGACAAAAATTCATAAAACTAGCCTAATTAACCATAACTTACAACTATTTTACTGGTCCCATATGGACACTTTAAGTTAAACAATAATACTTAATTCTAATGCCTTTCGGCCCTCAGATCTATTTATAACTTCAATTCAATTTTATTTATTTTTGTATTCATTAGAAAATTAAAAAAAAAACTAATATCAGTATCCATTTTTATTTATACTTAATAACTACTTAAAATTAGGTCCTTAAATAAAACTTAAAACTAACTTAAACTACCTATTCTACCTATAAACTACTTAAAACTAGAACAACCATAGCAGCAAATCTAACTATCTAACATTTTTTGTTTTTCATATTTTGTTGTCCTTTTTTTTTCTTAATTCATGTTTTTTTTATGTTTTTTTTTTCTTTTTGTATTTTTTTTTTGTATTTTTTTTTGCCACCATGCCTATTCTACTAAAAACTAAACCCTAAAACTATAAAACAAGTATGCAAGCAGGCCAAGGCTTAAAACCCCATCCCGACTACCCACTATCAAGTGCCGATTGAAGCCACCAAAACTGGTTCTCTTGCTTCACCCTATCAGTTCGGTCCCGTTCGGACACAGCCCTACTGAACCGAAGGAGCTCTGCTCCGCCTTGTGACATAAAGTCCCGATTTTAGAGAAGTGGCCTATCCACGGTTCGTCGTCTGACGTGGTAGATTAGCGGAACTGCAAATCTGGGAAGGGGCAACGTTGAACCACACAGGACAACCATAAATGATCATCGGCCGTATAATGGCCATGTAGCAAATTACCTTCACTCTGGGGTCAAGCCGACTGCTGTAAAACAGCCGTTTTGTCAGAGCGAAGGCTCCTCTGGTCCTGGTCAGAGCAGCATTTATCTGTCATCTGTCAAAATATAAATACTGATGTTACCAGATACCGAGGTACTTCACTACACTTTTGCTCGCTGATCGCTGCCCGTGAAGATCAACGATGACCATCTTGCGCCAATTCTTGCACGTATCCCTCGTGGCCCTAGCCAACGGAGAGTTTTCAGTTTCCAGTCGTCGCAATATCGCTGAATCTTGTCGAAATCACGCTGCAAGAGAATTCTAATAACCTCAACCTTTCGGGCCGTTCTGTACGCAATTAGATCGTCGGCATACGCAGTTGCCTTTGTAAGACTACCTATCAGATCGCTGGTGTAAATGCTGAAGAGAATCGGTGAATTCACCGCTTCCTGTTGAAGATCATTTTTAATTAAGAATGTTGTGGTAGAAGTTATATTTCCACTTTTGACAACAAAATTTCTACCGTTAAGCATATCATAAAGTATATACAACAATGGTTTGCTCATGCCAAGCCTGCTCAGTTTTAGGTAAAGACCCTCTAACCATACAGTGTCAAAGGCCTTTTACAAATCAACCAGAACAGCACCTGTGCATTGTTGTTTTGACTTATTCTATTGGATATCAGAAACGAGTTTAGACGCAGCATGAATTGTGTCATGACCCGCCTTGAACCCGAACTGTTTATCCGGAATTATTTTGTTGTCCGCAGCCCACTTAGTCAGAGCCCTATTGATGATCTTCTCGAAAACTTTGCTGATGCTCGGAAGAAGACTTATCGGGCGAAGATTTGTCGGGTTGGAGTTGTCCTTTCCCTTTTTCGGAAGAGGATGAACCACAGCGGTCTTCCAGTGCACTGGATAATATGCATTATTGTAGTATAAATGTCAATTGCCTCCATCGGTAAATGTCTTATTACAACGTTGGATATACCATCGACACCTGTTGACTTTTTGTTTTTTATTGAATTGAAGATGAGCCGAAGCTCAACCTTCGTCATTAACAAGCAGCTCCCAATGCCTCCACTTTTTCCTTCGGATCTTCAATTATAAAAAAGTTATCGTCAAAGATGGCTTCTTCTGGATATATTTGCGCTGTCTTGAGTACGTCTCTGTTCTCTTCAGTTCTTTGGAGTTTCAGACACGGAAGGTCATTATCGTTTTTTTCCTAAATATCTTGTTGATTTAAGGGAACATACTAGGGTCACTGGAATTAACTGACCGGATCTTGCGGTCCCAGTACTTGTTAATTGATAACCTGTAGTTCTCCTTAATCAACAGATTGACATTTTTTATTGACGACTTCAGTGTCCTAACCTCCAAGTCGTGTGGGTCTGTATGTCGTCTGTACAAGTTTTTGAGTCTTGTCAGTAAGCCACTCTTGTGCTTACGTAGTGCGTCAATAGTCGCGTTTCTGTAAGCGTCCATTTGGTCCCGTTCTTTGTACTTTGGTATTGTCCGTTCCATAGTTCGTTTTATTGTTTCGTCCATCTGTTGTAAATGTTGGTCAATTTCTGTATTTGTAAGGTTTCTGTTGTTTGGTGGGGCTATGTCACTCGAACGAAGTTCTCTAGCTAAGGCGTTTGTGAAACGAGGCCAGCGCATCTTACTGTAATTGTAAGAGTGCGTTGCAACGTATTCCTCCAACTCCACTCGTTCGTTCGGAATCTGCATTACAGCAGCCAGTCCACAGTGATCACTGTCGTACTCGACTGTCTGTAAACAGTTTCGAGGGTGATTACCCACTTTGTCTGTAACTCTTAGTCTGGTGTCGTACAGCAAAAGATCCAGAAACGAGTCGCTTCTTGGATACGATGGCTTTTCAGTAGCCAGCAGGTCGACGCCATATTCAACGCTGTAAAGATTCATCAAATTAAAAAGATGGTTACCTCTGGGATTACTATGTTGATTTCCCCAATCTTCATGTTTTGCGTTCAAATCACCGGCCAAGATGAAATATAGTTGTCTTCCAAGCTCAGTTTAAGTTCCCTAAAAAGAATCTCGAGCTCTGATGCAAAGTAAGTAACCTGCGGAGCTCCAGCCGCATAAGCCCCAATCATATACATCCGCTTCGCTTGAGTGAGAGAGATGCATACAAGGCAAACTTCTAGCGTCTTGAGCTTTCGCAATTCATTGTTGTATATAACTTTATAATTAATGTCTTTTCGTATAAAGAGAGCGACACCGATCCCTTGAGTGGAGTCGGGCCGGTCTTTTCGTACGATATTTTAATTTTTATGAGTCAATTTGTGTTTGTGGTTTAGCTTGGGTTCGCTAGCCATAAACACATCGGGACTGTAGTCTTTCAACAACTGGAACATGTTGGCTCTTCGTTCAATCCTAATCAGTGAATTTACATTCACAGCTAGGACTTTTAGGTGCGTCTCCGGCAGCGCGCCCATTATAGTCTAAATTGTGCCAGGCCAGGCAACGAAGAGTAGAAACGATCTACCCTTTTGCCTTGCTCCGTAATCTGACTTTGCAGCCCTATAAGTTGACCTTGAATGCTCAACAACAAGGCTACAATGTCAGGCTGTACCTCTTGTGCTTTAGGCACAGGGGCCTTTGGGACAACCGTTGGTGGAGCCTGTCTCGTGTTCCCATTCCCTGACACCATTTGGGCGTAAGAGAGTTTGGGATCCACGAATTTTTGTGTTGGAGCCTGTCGAACTGTTCTACTTCCTTCGGCTTTTTGACTGGCCTGTTTGTGTTTTATTTCTTGGACCTTAGGGCAACCCTTATAGTTAGCCGGGTGCCCTTGGTTTCCACAAAGGACACTTGAGGTGGGTTAAATACTCAACCCGCTCATTCCCCAGCTTGCATTCTCCTTCGTTGTGGGTTTCTGAGCACCTGACACAGCGCAACTGCATATTGCAGTTGGCTTTGGCATGGCCGAACCTCTGGCACTTCGTACATTGTAAAATATCGTCGTGCCTTTTTAGTGTATCCCAGTGTACGGATTGATAGTCAAGAGATTTTATTTCCTTCACTTTCTCAAAACCCCTCGCCTGGACTTCACCGTAGTGAAAGACTTGACCCCGATAAAATCGAGATCATCAGTGGATTTTTCACAGAGCTCCGCTAAGAGCGCCTCCGGTTCCGTGCAGGAACTTATGCCCTTCAGAAGGACCGTCTTCAATTTTTCGCTTTTAGGCGTGAAGCTGAAGAACTCAGCGGTGGCCTGCTTAAGCAGTTCTTTAAGTAAATTGTGTTCGGCCAGTGAGAAGCACTGCACCGAATACCGCTTTTCTTTTTCATTTAAAATGTTTATTAAAAATTTGCCCTTAGTGGCCGACTTACATACCTCTTTTAAGTCCTGTAGGTCAACCCGGTAGGTCCTAATTGGTGGCACCTTCTCCTTCTTGGGCTGTGGTTGTAGCTGTTGTTGTTGCTACTGTTTGGCCTTAGCGGAAGTCGTTGGGCCCTCAGACATTGGGCCTGTCACTGCTGCTGGCGTCTTTTTATTTTGCTCCACTCCTGTGTTTTTGGTAGCGGGCTTGGGTTGTGGTTGTTTTTGCTACTGTGGTTGTTGTTGCTGTTGTTTTTGCTGCTGTTGTTTTTGTTGCAGTTGCCGTTGCGCTGCCTCTTGCTGTCGGCGCGCTTCCTCCTTTAGTTTCCTCAAGCTGTCTTCAAATTTACTGATGGCTGCCTGTTTACATTGCAGGGCCTCCATCAGTTGATTTTCTTCTTAGAGGATTTGGTCCACCTCCACCTCCAACGATTTATTTGTTGACGGTTCTGGCTCCAATAGGATCTTGTTCCTATATTTCGGAGACCTAACCCGCCCTTCTCCTCCCTTCTTCTCCCCGTAATCGGGGCTCCCAGAGTCGTCACTCTCTGTGGTCTCATTGTTTGACGTCACGCCTTTGGTTTTCTGCTGCATTTTTTGATTTGCTTTTCTCTTAGCAGGATTGGTTCATTGCACCAAGTTGGGAGTTTGCCTCTTCCTCTTTATTATTGTTGTCTGGTCCGTTGCATGGTCCGATGATGTTTCGGTGATTTTGGGTACCGCTGCTGGCACCACAGTAACATCACCTGATATATTAGCAGAGGTATCTTTCGATACCCCTGCTTTCCTCTCCTTCTCCATTTGCTTTTTTCCCAATCTATAAAATCTACGATTTCACGATTGTGAAAAAAAGCTTCAAGATTTTTGGTGCACTCCGCACGGGATTTGAACCCACGACCCTTGGAGCTGTCTTCGGACGCCACTTTTTTTTCCAAATTCATTTTTATTAATTCATTCTTAAGACTATCTTAAAGCTAGACAAAAATTCATAAAACTAGCCTAATTATCCATAACTTACAACTAACTTACTGGTCCCATACGGACACTCTAAGTTAAACAATAATACTTAATTCTAATGCCTTTCGGCCCTAAGATCTATTTAACTTCAATTCAATTTTATTTATTTTTGTATTTATTAGAAAATTTGAAAAAAAAAAAACTAATATTAATATCCTTTTTTTATTTTTACTTAAACTACTTAAAATAAGGTCCTTAATATAAAACTTAAAGCTAATTAAAACTACCTATTCTACCTATAAACTACTTAAAACTAGAACAACCACAGCAGCAAATCTAACTATCTAACGTTTTTTGTTTTTCATATTTTGTTGTCTTTTTTTTATTTTTTTTTTATTCCTTATTTTTTTTGTATTTTTTTTTTTTTGTTTTTTGTATTTTTTTTTTTTTATTTTTTGTATTTTTTTTTGTATTTTTTTTTGTGCCACCATGCCTATTCTACTTAAAACTAAACCCTAAAACTATAAAACAAGTATGTAAGCCGGCCAAGGCTTAAAACCCCATCCCGACTACTCACTATCAAGTGCCGATTGAAGCCACCAAAACTGACTCTCCTGCTTCACCCTATCAGTTCGGTCCCGTTCGGACACAGCCCTACTGAACCGAAGGAGCTCTGCTCCGTCGTATGCCATGACGTCCCGATTGTACAGGGGTCGCCTATCCACGATTCGTCGTCTGACGTGATAGATTAACGGAACTGCCAATCTATCCTGTATCAGACCGCATCTATCTAAGAAGAGGAATGCTTCTGGTGGAATGAAGCCGCTCAAGCGTGCACTCTCAAAATACTCGTCGTTCGGATAGAACGCCCCGAAAATTAAATTGTTGGTCGAAGACATAGCTCTTGCAATGTGACCTCGAACGAGTTTTATCACGAAATTGTCAATTCTGTTGATTCGAGCAACGTTGTATAGGACCTCGTTGGAATAGTAATGCACGAAAGAAGATTCGGCTGTTCGATATAAGCCGGTAAAGCGTCGTAAACACTGCCGCTCGAACACCCGAAACCTCTTCATTTGGGAAGGGGCCACGTTGAACCACACAGGACAACCATAAATGATCATCGGCCGTATAATGGCCATGTAGCAAATTACCTTCACTCTGGGGTCAAGCGGAATGCTAAAAAACAGCCATTTCGTCAGAGCGAAGGCTCCTCTGGCCCTGGTCAGAGCAGCATTTATATGTCTGTCGAAATATAAATACTGATCTAACCAAATACCGAGGTACTTCACTACACTTTTGCTCGCTAATGACTGCCCGTGAAGATCAATGATGACCATCTTGCGCCAATTCTTGCACGTATCCCTCGTGGCCCTAGCCAACGGAGTCCGGAACAGAATTGTCTCCGACTTCTGGACATTTATTTTCAGTTTCCAGTCGTCGCAATATCGCTGAATCTTGTCGAAATCACGCTGCAAGAGAATTCTAATAACCTCAACCTTTCGGGCCGTTCTGTACGCAATAAGATCGTCGGCGTACGCAATTGCCTTCGTAAGACTACCTATCAGATCGCTGGTGTAAATGCTGAAGAGAATCGGCGAATTCACCGCTCCCTGTTGAAGACCATTTTTAATTAAGAATGTTGTGGTAGAAGTTCCATTTCCACTTTTGACAACAAACTTTCTACCGTTAAGCATATCATAAAGTATATACAACAATGGCTTGCTTATGCCAAGCCTGCTCAGTTTTAGGTAAAGACCCTCTAACCATACGGTGTCAAAGGCCTTTTCCAAATCAACCAGAACAGCACCTGTACATTGTTGTTTTGCTTTATTCCATTGGATATCAGAAACTAGTTTAGACGCAGCATGAATTGTGTCATGACCCGCCTTGAACCCGAACTGTTTATCCGGAATTATTTTGTTGTCCGCAGCCCACTTAGTCAGAGCCCTATTAATGATTTTCTCGAAAACTTTGCTGATGCTCGGAAGAAGACTTATCGACCGAAGATTTGACGGGTTGGAGTTGTCCTTTCCCTTTTTCGGGAGAGGATGAACCACAGCGGTCTTCCAATGCGGTCTTCAGTGCATTATTGAAGAGTGTGGTGTAAATGTCAATTGCCTCCATCGGTAAATGTCTTAGTACAACGTTGGATATACCATCGACACCTGCTGACTTTTTATTTTTTATTGAGTTGAAGATGAGCTGAAGCTCAACCTTCGTCACTAACAAGGGACTTGGTCCCGTTTGCTCGGCGATTATGGCATTTGCCAAGGAATCGTCATCGAACCGCATAAAACCGCGGTTCTCAGATCGCCAATGTGTTATATCATTTCGAAGGTAAAAGTGATTAAGTAGGGCTCTGTTTTCCAGGTCGTGGTTGGGGCGAATGCTAACATTCACCTTGTACACTTGCTGGAAAGCAGCTCCCAGCGCCTCCACTTTTTCCTTCGGATCTTCAATTATATAAAAGTCATCGTCAAAGATGGCTTCTTCTGGATCTATTTGCGCTGTCATGAGTACGTCTCTGTTCTCTTCAGTTCTTTGGAGTTTCAGACACGGAAGGTCATTGTCGTTCTTTTTCCTGAATATCTTGTTGATTTTAGGGAACACACTAGGGTCACTGGAATTAACTGACCGGATCTTACGGTCCCAGTACTTGTTAATTGATAACCTGTAGTTCTCCCTTATCAACTGATTGACATTTTTTATTGACGACTTCAGTGTCCTAACCTCCAAGTCGTGTGGGTCTGTAAGTCGTCTGTACAAGTTTTTGAGTCTTGTCAGTAAGCCACTCTTGTGCTTACGTAGTGCGTCAATAGTCGCGTTTCTGTAAGCGTCCATTTGGTCCCGTTCGTTGTACTCCGGTATTGTCCTTTCCATCGTTCGTTTTATTGTTTCGTCCATCTCCGGACGCCACCTCCATTGGGCTACCAATTAGTTGTTTTACGCAGTGGCAAACTGCCCACTTAAATGCCAAACACTACTAATGCACTTGATTTAATTTAAATTTAACTACTGAAACACTTGTTATCTCTCTGAAAGTCAAAGAACGACTGACTTCTTCGGACGCCACCTCCACTAGGCTACCGATTTCTTATTTAAAACTGTGGCTTAATGCCGTCTGAAATGCAAAACCTTACAAATGCACTTTTCTTATTTATTGTTTAATTTCAAATTTTAACTACCAATCACTTATGCTTGTTCTCTCTTTGAAAGTCAAAGAACGACTGCCCTATTTTTTTGTAATTAGTATTCCGTTAACCTGAATAATCTCTATCCATAAAGCGACAATTTAATTTTTTTTAAATACCTATTGTTAACAATTCCTATACACTTGTTAAGAAAAAACTTGAAATACTTTTGAAATTATAATTAAACACAGTTAATAATCACCCGGACCGCTATTACACTCAACTAAAACCTAATTGGAATGCACAGGCACACGACTCCACGAAAAAACTCAATATAAAATCTATCACGCTCATGCAATAAAAGGAAAAACAACCGCTTCTTCTATGGCCTTAGAAGCGCATTGGCGCAGGTAGTTTTGCTTTGTATAGATGTATGTAAAGCAGATTGAATGTTGTGGCTAATTTTACTTTTCAAAATGTCAGCATTTGCTGTGAAAACTTGCTTCGTTTTGTTATTAAGTCTTCTTAATATTGACTTAATATGGTTAAAAAACTCTATACTATATTATTTCTGAATGTGACTCATCTGAGCTCGTCGACCAATTCTTCCAATGTTCGTGTATCACCGACATTGTTGATTAAAATTTGTTTGATGTCGTTCCATGCCGTTACGAGTACATGGTTATTTATTTCGACGACTTCTCTAGCTGTAGTACCCGTAGCGTGGAGAAGGTGCCACCAATAAGGACAAACAGAGTTGACCTGGACGACATAAAACAGGTATGTAAGTCGGCCACTAAGGGCAAATTTCTCATTAAAATTTTAAACGAAAAAGAAAAAAATTATTCGGTCCAGTGTTTCTCACTGGGCGATTACAAGTTAGTAAAAGGGTTACTAAAAGAGGCCACAGCTGAGTTCTTCAGCTACACGCCTAAAAGCGAAAAATTTCAAACGGTCCTTCTGAAGGGCATAAGTTCCTGCACGGAACCGGAGGCGCTCTTAGCTGAGCTCCGTGAAAAAGCCACTGATAATCTCGATTTTATCGGGGGCAAGCCTTTCACTACGGTGAAGTCCAGGCGAGGGGGTTATAGGCTGCCAATGTTCCTCGTAACATTATCGCCCCAAAGCAGTTTTGATAGTGTGAAGAAAATCGAATCCCTCGACTATCAAACAGTACACTGGGACAAATTAAAAAGGCACGACGACATTTTACAATGTACGAAGTGCCAGAGGTTCGGCCATGCCAAAGCCAACTGCAATATGCAGTTGCGCTGTGTCAGGTGCTCAGAAACCCACAACGAAGGAGAATGCAAGCTGGGGAATGAGCGGGTTGAGGATTTAACCCAGCTCAAGTGTGTCCTTTGTGGAAACCAAGGGCACCCGGCTAGCTATAGGGGTTGCCCTAAGGTCCAAGAAATGAAACAGAAACAGGCCAGTCAAAAAGCCGAAAGAAGTCGAACAGTTCGACAGGCTCCAATACAAAAATTCGTGGATCCCAAATTTTCCTACGCCCAAATGGTGTCAGGGAATGGGAAAAAGAGACAGGCTCCACCAACGGTTGCCCCAAAGGCCCCTGAGCCTAAGGCACCAGAGGTGCAGCCTGACATTGTAGCCTTGTTGTTGAGCATTCAAGGTCAACTAACAGGGCTGCAAAGTCAGATAAAGGAGCAAGGCAAAAGGGTAGATCATCTCTACTCTTTGTTGCCTGGCCTGGCGCAATTTAGACCATAATGGGCGCGCTGCCGGAGACGCGCCTAAAAGTCCTAGCTGTGAATGTAAATTCACTGATTAGGATTGAACGAAGAGCCAATATGTTCCAATTGTTGAAAGACTACAGTCCCGATGTGTTTATGGCTAGCGAAACTAAGCTAAACCACAAACACAAATTGACTCATAAAAATTACAATATCGTAAGAAGAGACTGGCCCGACTCCACTCAAGGGATCGGTGTCGCTCTCTTTATACGAAAAGACATTAATTATAAAGTCATATACAACAATGAATTGCGAAAGCTCAAGGCGCTAGAAGTTTGCGTTGTATGCATCTCTCTCACTCAAGCGAAGCGGATGTATATGATTGGGGCTTATGCGGCTGGAGCTCCGCAGGTTACTTACTTTGCTTGAGAACTCGATATTCTTTTTAGGGAACTGAAACTGAGCTTGGAAGAAAACTATTTCATCTTGGCCGGTGATTTGAACGCAAAACATGAAGATTGGGGAAATCAACATAGTAATCCCAGAGGTAACCATCTTTTTAATTTGATGAATCTTTACAGCGTTGAATATGGCGTCGACCTGCTGGCTACTGAAAAGCCATCGTATCCAAGAAGCGACTCGTTTCTGGATCTTTTGCTGTACGACACAAGACTGACAGTTACAGACAAAGTGGGTAATCACCCTCGAAACTGCTTACAGACAGTCGAGTACGACAGTGATCACTGCGGACTGGCTGCTGTAATGCAGATTCCGAACGAACGCGTGGAGTTGGAGGAATACGTTGCAACGCATTCTTACAATTACAGTAAGATGCGCTGGGCTCGTTTCACCAACGCCCTAGCGAGAGAACTTCGTTCGAGTGACATAGCCCCACCAAACAACAGAAACCTGACAAATACAGAAATTGACCAACATTTACAACAAATGGACGAAACAATAAAACGAACAATGGAACGGACAATACCAAAGTACAAAGAACGGGACCAAATGGACGCTTACAGAAACGCGACTATTGACGCACTACGTAGGCACAAGAGTGGCTTACTGACAAGACTCAAAAACTTGTACAGACGACTCACAGACCCGCACGACTTGGAGGTTAGGACACTGAAGTCGTCAATAAAAAATGTCAATCTGTTGATTAAGGTGAACTACAGGTTATCAATTAACAAGTACTGGGACCGCAAGATCCGGTCAGTTAATTCCAGTGACCCTAGTATGTTCCCTAAAATCAACAAGATATTTAGGAAAAATAACGATAATGACCTTCCGTGTCTGAAACTCCAAAGAACTGAAGAGAACATAGACGTACTCAGGACAGCGCAAATAGATCCAGAAAAAGCCATCTTTGACGATGACTTTTTTATAATTGAACATCCGAAGGAAAAAGTGGAGGCGGTGGGAGCTGCTTTCCAGCAAGTGTACAAGGTGAATGTTAGCATTCGCCCCAACCACGACCTGGAAAACAGAGCCCTACTTAATCACTTTTACCTTCGAAATGATATAACACATTGGCGATCTGAGAACCGCGGTTTTATGCGGTTCGATGACGATTCCTTGGCAAATGCCATAATCGCCGAGCAAACGGGACCAAGTCCCTTGTTAGTGACGAAGGTTGAGCTTCAGCTCATCTTCAACTCAATAAAAAATAAAAAGTCAGCAGGAGTCGATGGTACATATATCTAACATTGTACTAAGGCATTTACCGATGGAGGCAATTGACATTTACACCACACTCTTCAATAATGCACTGAATAATGCATATTATCCAGTGCATTGGAAGACCGCTGTGGTTCATCCTCTCCCGAAAAAGGGAAAGGACAACTCCAACCCGTCAAATCTTCGGTCGATAAGTCTTCTTCCGAGCATCAGCAAAGTTTTCGAGAAAATCATTAATAGGGCTCTGACTAAGTGGGCTGCGGACAACAAAATAATTCCGGATAAACAGTTCGGGTTCAAGGCGGGTCATGACACAATTCATGCTGCGTCTAAACTAGTTTCTGATATCCAATGGAATAAAGCAAAACAACAATGTACAGGTGCTGTTCTGGTTGATTTGGAAAAGGCCTTTGACACCGTATGGTTAGAGGGTCTTTACCTAAAACTGAGCAGGCTTGGCATAAGCAAGCCATTGTTGTATATACTTTATGATATGCTTAACGGTAGAAAGTTTGTTGTCAAAAGTGGCAATGTAACTTCTACCACAACATTCTTAATTAAAAATGGTCTTCAACAGGGAGCGGTGAATTCGCCGATTCTCTTCAGCATTTACACCAGCGATCTGATAGGTAGTCTTACAAAGGCAATTGCGTACGCCGACGATCTTATTGCGTACAGAACGGCCCGAAAGGTTGAGGTTATTAGAATTCTCTTGCAGCGTGATTTCGACAAGATTCAGCGATATTGCGACGACTGGAAACTGAAAATAAATGTCCAGAAGTCGGAGACAATTCTGTTCCGGACTCCGTTGGCTAGGGCCACGAGGGATACGTGCAAGAATTGGCGCAAGATGGTCATCGTTGATCTTCACGGGCAGCCATTAACGAGCAAAAGTGTAGTTAAGTACCTCGGTATCTGGTTAGATCAGTATTTATATTTCGACAGACATATAAATGCTGCTCTGACCAGGGCCAGAGGAGCCTTCGCTCTGACGAAACGGCTGTTTTTTAGCAGTCGACTTGACCCCAGAGTGAAGGTAATTTGCTACATGGCCCTCATACGGCCGATGATCGTTTATGGTTGTCCTGTGTGGTTCAACGTGGCCCCTTCCCAAATGGAGAGGTTTCGGGTGTTCGAGCGGCAGTGTTTTCGACGCTGTACCGGCTTATATCGAACAGCCGAATCTTCTTTCGTGCATTACTATTCCAACGAGGTCCTATACAATGGGGCTCGAATCAACAGAATTGACAATTTCGTGATAAAACTCGTTCGAGGTCACATTGCAAGAGCTATGTCTTCGACCAACAATTTAATTTTCGGGGGGTTCTATCCGAACGACGAGTATTTTGAGAGTGCACGCTTGATCGGCTTCATTCCACCAGAAGCATTTCTCTTCTTAGATAGATGCGGTCTGATACAGGATAGATTGGCAGTTACGTTAATCTACCACGTCAGACGACGAACCGTGGATAGGCGACTCCTGAACAATCGGGACGTCATGGCACACGACGGAGCAGAGCTCCTTCGGTTCAGTAGGGATGTGTCCGAACGGGACCGAACTGATAGGGTGAAGCAGGAGAGCCAGTTTTGGTGGCTTCAATCGGCACTTGATAGTGAATAGTCGGGATGGGGTTTTAAGCCTTGGTCGGCTTACATACTTGTTTTATAGTTTTAGGGTTTAGTTTTAAGTAGAATAGGCATGGTGGCACCAACAACAAATTTTCTAATAAATACAAAAATAAATAAAATTGAATTGAAGTTAAATAGATCTTAGGGCCGAAAGGCATTAGTATTAAGTATTATTGTTTAACTTAGAGTGTCCGTATGGGACCAGTAAGTTAGTTGTAAGTTATGGTTAATTAGGCTAGTTTTATGAATTTTTGTCTAGCTTTAAGATAGTCTTAAGAATGAATTAATAAAAATGAATTGGAAAAAAAAACCCGTAGAACGATGGTAAGTACGTGGGACTGTCATGCAAGGAGTCTTGGGTTCAATCCTTGCCTGTGCCACCTAACTTTTTTCACGGGTACTGCCTCTTGCGAGGAATTGACAAATCCTCCAAGAGTAATTCTTGTCATGAAAAGTGCTTTCTCAAATTAGCCGTTCGGATTCGGCATATAAACTGTAGGTCCCTTCCATCTCTGACAACATTTCTCGCACACAGGAATGGTTGAGAGTTGTGTCACTAGGCCCTTGGTCTTCATGGACTGTTGCGCCACCTAATTTATTTTATTTTTTGACTTCTCTAGCTTTACCTTTCAATTTTGATTTGATTTTATCAGAGAAAATACTCTGGCTTACTTCGTCATATTTGATTAAAATAGGGTGAATCTTATCTATAAGATCCAACACATTTTGGAGGTCCTGGTATTCTCCTTAGAATTCAGGCAAATTTGACAAGTATTTAAGGGGTCAATTGTCAAAGACAATGGTAGAGACATGTTTTGTTTTGATAATGAACTTGATCCTAAGTCTGAATGGTATTGATTTACTATTTCATTTAGTGCCAGTGATTGGCTTTTAAGTATTTCTATATCTTCTAACATGAAATTTTGAAAATTTTCATAAAACGAACAATAACACAGAGAGAAAAAAAATACGTAGATATATACATATATATAAAGTATATGTATATATGGTTAGGTTAGGTTAAAGTCCGTGATGGAATCGGACACACTTAGGCCAGTTTAATGGCCCATTGTGATACCACATGAATCTTAAGGCTTCTTCCTAAACTCAATGGAACCAGTTTGAGGCCCTTACGAAACGTGAGAGGCTGATTATGCTGATATGATTTAGATCGTTTAGATCGTTAAAGAAGAATTATCCTAGGTACTTCTCATGCTAGAGCAGGGTTTGTACAGAGAAGTTGAAGAACTGTTTCCTCCTCTTCCTCGTCCATACAGCTTCTGCAAAAGTCATTTGAGAATACGCCTAGCCGCGTGGCGTGATTTCCTATTAGACAGTGTCCGCTTATGACACCTATTATCGAGCTTATATGCGATCTACTTAGAGATGGCAAGCACCTTGATCGCTTTAAATCTAGTGTTGGCCAGATGTTTTTTGTGACCTGGCACGTGGTGATGTTGTTCCACCTGGTGTTTGCCTTCTTCATAGCGTCTTGCATTAGCAACAGTTTACAAATAGCGATTGGTATGCCAGCATTTGCCAAACGTAGTACGATGGGCTGCACTGTACCGTTCCTGGCGAGTTCATCTTCCTTACAGTTACCTGGAATGTCTCTATGGCCCGGCACCCAGCAAAGGTGAATATTAAACTGTTGTGCCATCTCCATTAGAGATGATCGACAGTTATGGACTGTTATAGAGTTTGTAGAGACAGGGTCCAGAGATTTGATAGCGGCCTGACTATCTGAGAAAATACGGATATCAGATATTGATATCACGTTTTCTTTAAGCCAGGACAAGACTTCTTTTATCGCCAAAAGTTCCGCCTGGAACACGCTACAATGATTGGGAAGGCGGAATGAGAGAATTAATTTCGGTCGTTCAGAGTACACACCTCCACCAACCCCTTCTTTTGTTTTCAAACCATCTGTATGAAAATGGATTGACTCGCCTTCTAGGAATGCCCATCCTCCCAGAAGGATCTGGAAGGTATAGAAATCTTTAAGTTCCTGTCGAATTGCAGTTGGGGGATGGTGTAGCCTGTGTGCTTTGGAATTGATTCTCTTAAGGTGTTAAGATGCTTTCCTGAAACTGCCATAGCAACGTCGTCTGCATAGGCTATCACTCTGAAGCCCTCCGCATCCAGACTAGTAAGGATTTCATTCACCACTAGGTTCCAGAGGAGAGGGGATAGAACACCACCTTGCGGTGTCCCTCAACTAATGAATCGTCTGCCAGAAGAGTTGCCAGGTTTTGAGTTAATTATTTTGCTAGTAAGCATTAAATGAATTAACTCCCAAAGCGAACTCTCTACATTTAGAGATGTTAGTGCAGATGTGATTGCAGATGTGTCCACGTTGTTAAAGGCACCTTCGATGTCAAGGAAAGCAACCATAGTGAACTCCTTATGATGGAGGGAATATTCGATGGGGCGTACTAGGGTGTGTAACGCTGTTTCCACCGATTTACCTTTACAGTAGGCATGTTGAGACGAAGACAGAAGTCTTGTATCAATACTTGCCCTTAAATGAATATCAATCTATCTTTCCAAGGTCTTAAGAAGGAAAGATGATAGACTTATAGGTCGTACATCTTTAGGATTGACTTGCGAGCATTTACCTGCCTTGGGTATAAAAACAACTTTAATATGGTCCAGGTAAAGACAGCTGGTTAAAATTGTCTCAAGGATTGGTGCAATTATGGCAGAAGTTTTTTGTAGCTCGGCTCGTATTATTCCATCTGGTCCTGCAGCTTTAAATGGTTTGAGGCTGTTGAGAGCCCATTGTAGCTTGCCCCTTGTGATCATACCTTGTGGATATGTTGTTGAATATAGTTGAAAGAATTTTCCGTAACCTGGAAGCTTCAGAAGTTTCTTCTATCGTGCCACAGAAGGATCGCCAGGAAGATCGCTTAGATTTTCTTAGTGACTTCTTGTAAATTCTTAGGGATTCATTGTAAGAATCCCAGTGAGAAGCTAGTCTTGCGGCTTTGGCTCGGTTGAAGAGTTTCCTACATTTTCTTTTGAGCGAGTCAAGCTCTGAGGCCCACCATTGTGGTTTCCTCTTTCCTCTTATGAGTATAAGTGGACAAGCAATTTCTAGCGCTCTGTTCATAGCTGAGGTGAGGTCTTTGACTTTGTTGTCAAGTTCGTTAGCGTT
This sequence comes from Eupeodes latifasciatus, assembly GCA_920104205.1. Taxonomy (NCBI): domain Eukaryota; kingdom Metazoa; phylum Arthropoda; class Insecta; order Diptera; family Syrphidae; genus Eupeodes; species Eupeodes latifasciatus. Next base: position 261,137,315 of record OV049924.1, on the reverse strand, counting down.
AGAGGAAGGACTAGATAGTCCAGGTTTTAGTAAACTTTGTAATAAGTTCCTGTATGCAGTCCAGTCAGTTTTCCTATAGTTTCGAAAAGTCAATGGACTAGGGTTTTCATCCACATTGATAGTGAACTGGATATATCTATGATCAGAGAACGAGTGTGCTTTGGATACATTCCAGTCCAAGATCAGATGGTGTATAGTATCGGAGACAAGAGTTATGTCTAGGACTTCTTGTCGAGTTTTAGCGATGAAGGTTGGTTCATTTCCAACATCACTTACTAAGAGGTTAGTACCAAGAATATAATTAAAAAGAGACTCACCTCTGTCGTTGATATTAGTACTCCCCCATACCGTGTGATGAGCGTTAACATCGCTCCCAATAATTAGGCGGATCCTTTTTCGTTCCGCTTCAGCGACGATTCTCACAAGGGTTTTTACAGGGAGCGGGCCAAGGTGGTCATGGCCAAGATACGCCGACACTAGCCAGAAACTTCCTTTGGTTGTTTCCAGCCTAGCTACGGTGGTATCTTTGTCACTGAAATTATGGAGTAAAAATACATTAATGCTAGTATGCAAGATCTAGGTTCACCTTTATCTGTCTCATACAGTGTGTAGTACCCAGGAGTCTTGAGTCCTCAAACAACCGATCTCACAATCCATGGTTCTTGGATCAGGACAATGTCTTCCCCGTTTCTTGCTAGACGGAGAAGAAGTGAGGCCGAGGCCTTTATGGAGTGTTGGAGATTATTCTGTAGTAACTGCAGCATTTTGGCTACAATTAGGCAGATTAATCTCCACCACGGTTTTGTTCTGATCCTCTGAGTCTGAGGATGAACCTAAGAGTTCGTCCTCGCTCAGAAGAATCATGTTTAAGTCGTCCTCAGTCTCCATTAAGGATTGACTGTTGTCGACTTTTTTAGAGGGTATAGTCGCGATTGGAAAGAGCATGGGTGCATCGCCATCCTCTGGTGTTGTTGGAGGCCCGCTATCCGCGATAGCCTCATCTTTTTTGTATATTCAAATTGTGATGAATTTGAAACCATAATTTATAGAGCCACTGATCAGGGCTAGAGGAGCCAAGGATTCTATATTGAGTACCACAATGGCACTCCTATAAGGACCCTTCACTTCCTCTAGCTTGACGATCTTCCAGTTATGCGTCGGCAGGGATGGGTTACAAACCTTGATCATTTCGAGAATGTCCTCGATACCAGGAGGTTCGATTGGAATCCAAATGCGGGCTCTAGGTCTGCTAGGAATGTGTTCCTTAGCGACAACCTCGAGCTTCGCACCTGGCCAAACTTCACCTAACCGGCTGACAGCAAGCTTGTACAAGTCACAAGACCTCTGATCTCCACAAACCATGAGTTTGACATGACACTGGTGCCAACCCCCATCGCTTATGGAAGGAAGTGGTTCTGGAAGCTCTCTCAAAATGCTTAAAAAGCCAACCGAGAGCTTAATCTTGACCAGCTGCCAACGATCAGCCGATATTGTGCCATCAACATTGCTCCTGTCAATGACCGCAACCACGACTTTGCCCTTCGTGACATCAGTGAAACTGGTTTGTTTCCTGATGGGATTAAGGGGAGTGCTGGTGTTGTGCACACGAGGCTGTTTTGGTGTCGGTATGGCCTCCTCAAGAGACCTTTCTCTTTTAGACGTGAAGTCTTTCCCGGTCCTTGCTGCAGCAAGAACACTGTTTGTCCATTCAACGTGGGCGTTTTGCTGCGGTGTCCTTCCAGCCTCCAATGATGCACCAGAGACCTTCACCATTCTCTCAGCTTGCCGCCTTTGTTTGTTTCGCTTTTCGACAGTTTCTTTCCATTTCTGGATGTACTCTCAGTAGTAGTGGTAGGGCCTTTCTTCACAACCCTGCCACTACTGGAATAAGGTATCGCTACCTTCCTACTCTCGTTGCTGCCAACAGCAGAAGAAGGTCCATGAATTGCCACTACTCCCTTCTCTGTGTTGGCCGCAGGAGATACGGCAACAGACTTTGACGCCAAACTGCCGCCCGCTCTTGAAGAGATACCGGTCTCATCATTTTTTTTTTTTTTATATTTGGTCCCACGAGTTGCGAAGAAAGAGAGGCCCGTCTGTACAGAGATTCGCATTATACAGATAAGGCTAGTTAATCCGGAGGTCGCCAGGTATCCGGATACTCCGTTAGAGACTGAGCTATTTTCGAATTGGGCCCCCAGCCAGGCTGATCATCGGCACGGGTCGTTTAACACCTTAGATCCAGCCCAATAAAGATAAGAGGTGGTTGGAAAGGAAGAGATAGGGTAAGGAGTCAGTAGATGTTAAGAACATCGTTCTGATATGTAAGGAAATGATTAGGATTAGGTAAACAGCAATTGAGCTAGGTCACCTAGAGTGGGAAGGAGCACCGGAGAGAGGAACGCTGTCTAGCTTTTTCGCCATTACAACGTGGGAGGTAAGATGGGAGTTGGTAACATAAGCTTTGGCTAGTATGCCTTGTTTAGGTGGGAAGGGGTGATGATATTGGAAAGGTAGAGGGATAAGAACGTCCTTTAGTTTGTATATATATAAAAATAAACAAATATTTAATTATTATTTTTTTTATATATTTTTTTTTTATCTTTTACTGGGTATTTGCTCTTTTTCCTTTGAATGACTTCTTGTTGTTAATGGTTTTTGTTGCTTGTTGAGTTCAAAGCTTGAAATCTGGTGATGATAGTGAAGAATTACAGATGAAGAGAAAATTGAACAAAGAATTTTGGTTGTAAGTTTCTGCACAAATTAACACTGCGCTGGAGTACTTTGGAGTACTTAGCTGAATCCAGAGTTTTAAATTGTTTGTATTTCAATTTATTAAATGCAAATTAAAATTTTTTACAATTTAGCTTTAAAGAAAAACAATACACCAATTTTAGGCGTTCGGTCGTGTTTTCTGATTCAATAATTTGACACGCCGCCGTAGAAATTTTTAGTCTTTTTCGTAGAAAAAAAAAACAACCACGATTTTATTTTTTTTAATGGAAGAGGATTATTATTCTAGTCGTAGTACGTTTTCCTTTCTTTTTCGTAGATAGAGAAATAAAACACCACCACGATCTTTTATTCTTAGTGAAAAAAGTTTTGCTTCGGATACTGCACGTGTATCTATCTTTTTCGTAAATAGAAATAATTCACGATATCCTACCGACTGTGCCACAAGAGGATTTATATGTATCTTCACAATAAAAGAAATTAATAAACTGAAAACTTTAACAATAAATGGGTTTATTTTAACTGATAACCTCAATGCCTTTCGCATCTCCACAACTGTCCCTCCTTTTAAGCCCCTGACCTTAATTTCATAGGCCAGTTCGTTCTCAGCTAATCTACCTACCAAGATTCATATAAAAAAATAAAAACACCATGCAATACCAACAAAAAAGAATCTAAAAAGCTGTTTAAAAAATAAGGTGGTAACCCTTTCACTATTACAAATAAAGTTGTTTAAAATAATAAAAAAATATACCACGAAAAAAAAATAGTATACGAAAACAAATATTACTAAAAAAATATTCCCTGCTGAAGTTCCTATTTTTTTGTTATTAGTATTCCGTTAACCTAATTTAATCTCTATCCATAAAGTGACAATTTAATTTTTTTTTAAATACCTATCGTTAACAATTCCTATACACTTATTAAGAAAAAAGACTTTTGAAATTATAATTAAACACAGTTGGTAATCGACTAAAACCTAAAACCAATCAATAAAGTTTCACGCGAGCAAAAACTATTGTGATAGAAAAGTAAACAAAATGTAGTACTGTACTACACTATTATATTATGTTTATATGAAATTCACAACACAAAAGGATCCTTCGCAGTTTGAATTGCATTTTACCGAGTACCTAATAAAAAACAAAACCAAACGAATTAATTGTTCATAAAAAAACATTTAACAACAAAAAATTTGTAGGTGGCTATTCCCAATGAAAAAAAAACACCAACTTTTCCACTGTTGAGTGATGGCCCCACACGTCGGGCTCCAATTTTGTGGCCTTTTTTTTGTATTACAATAATATTGGGATTATTATAATAATTTTTTACCGAATTATTTCCGTGATCAATTTAATTAATTCAAAATATTATAAACGCACTTGCGCGACGACCGACCGACGACGAGACGAAGTAAAACACCAGAATGACAACACGAATTACTAAACGAAAGAGAATCGCGAAAATGCAACTGTGCAAAACACTATATGAAAATATAAATCCTTCGTATCTACGTATCACCCTCCAAAACAAATTTGTTTACATTGTTGTATTTGTAATGTGGACCAATAGATGTGAGTTTCAACAAAAAAAAATTGACTTGTTTTCAGGCATACATTGAATTAACTGCTGAGTTTTTAGGGGAAATGTCATAATTTAGAGGGGAAATGTCAAGCATACTTAAATGAGTTTATGCATCAGGAGTTTGGTTTGTGTTCTCGTCGTGTAAAGACGTGTCAAGAGCGATTGTAAAGTTTTTGATTTTTCACCAAGGGAAAAACAAAAGAAAGTGAAGTTCGAGGGTATTCTCGAAATGGAGGAGGATAACATCCCTTCTTTGCGGCCATCTGTGCCTCCAGATAAATTTATGTGGAAAAAATTAGTGCTGCCATCGCAATTGCTAAATAGTGTTGAAATTTCTGCAATTGAAAGATCCCTTAACTGGTCGTACGACGACTATGATGGCGACATCGCCGATGAAACACCACACACACATCAATCAGGTACCGCTGCAGTAGGTGTGAGCGAGAGAGATCCGGCATCCCATGTCTATGGCAAGAGTATGACCGAAAAAATAGTCACTAATGTGACAATACCCATGCCGCGTTTCAACTGCGTTCATATTGGTATGGCTAACGGGGCTTCAACGGCTCCGGGAAAAATGGACGCTAATTCGGCGAATGAAAATGTGCTCAAGGAGCTTCTCTCAAACGACAAGGACATGTATTCGAGAATAATTGCTCGAAAGAGAAGACAGGTCGTCCCAGACAAGAGTGCAAAAAAAAATAGCTGTTGAGCCAAACACCTCAAATCGATTTACCCCCCTGGACATGGAGGAGGAAAACGATGATAATTTAAGAAGTTCCTTGGGTAATCCAATGTCCAGGAATTCCACCCCTGCTGATAACATCTTGAAGGACGCTTCGAAGGATAGAAGTAACATAAAAGACGACAGCAAGACCTGGTGCCCACCAATCTTCACAAAAGGAGTTTCATCAAAAACTCTAATGGATTTCATAAGTAAGACTAAGTTTAGTTTGGATAATATTAAATTTATTTCAACAGGTTTTGGTAAATTAAAAATTTTTGTAAGGGATGTTGAGTTACATTCCTTTTTTATGAAACACTTTACTGAGTGTAGGATAGAAGCCCAAGCAATTAAAAAAACAAAACGTAATTTTGAGAGGTTTATCAGGAAATTTCCCTCCTCTTGAAGTTCAAGAAGAGTTCCTAAGGTTGGACCCCTCACTTAATCTGCGGGTTAAGAAATTTGAGACCAAATGGTCAAAAGAAAATGACTTTCCTCTTGACCTTTTCCAGTGTGTCCTGGGGGATAGGGAAAGTTTGGTAAAAATAAAAACTTTCAGGATGTTGTTTAGACATAGCATCAAATGGGACTCAATCAGAAATTCGGGCACTAGGCAATGCTACAAGTGCCAACGTTACGGTCACGTATCCGAGTACTGCTCGTTTGCACCTAGATGCGTAAAGTGTGAACGACCACGAACGAGGAAAATGTGAGTTAGACACAAACAAAGTTAATGACACGGTAGCTTGTGTTAATTGTGGGTTATCTGGTCATCCGGCTAGCTATAAAGGCTGTCCAAAAAGGATAGAGATGTTAAAAAAGAAAGAAGCCACGCTGTATGCAGCCAAAACCCGAAAAGAGGGTCTTAAAAATGTAATTATGAACATGGTTAACAAAGTGCCCAATCATTCTCTCTCTTATGCTGACGCAATAAGAGGTGGTAAGGCCCCTGGTTCGGTTGTGCATGTACACGCTGATTTAAATGCTTACAATAAAAGTGAAATGTCTGATTTCGTTGAGGAATCTCAAAAGCTGTTTGGTGTACCCATTCACCAATTAATTTCTAAAATTAGAGAATTCTGGCCTAATTACTTAAAGCTAGAAGATCACAAGAAACCAGGTGCTTACCTGTACTTTATTGCCTCCCTCACCCCCCCCCCCCCTGCACCATAAATTTAAATTTCATAACAGCCAATATAAATTATTTTATTTCATCCGACAAACAATTAAGCTATCACTTAGCTGACTAAAAGAAGTTCAGCTAGCCAACATTAGGACAACCCTATTCTCCGGGACATATTTGAGGAAAACACAGATCTTTCTATTAACGATAGATTCTATGTATTACCAATTTAAATTTCAAGTGAGGGTTCCAACCTTGAAATTCAAATCCAAGATAATGAAAACATCTTTCTAGCTCCTTTTTATAGGAACGCTCAATTCAATAACTATTAAGGCTAATAAATACACTCAACATCCCAAGTAAAAAAGGAAAAAAAATATATAGAAAAAATATATATGAAATGTATTAGTACACAAAAAAGTAACAAAACAAATATATTTAAAGATGAAAACACTTGTACATTAGACCTTTCTCCAAGGGGGATCTAAATATTAACACTAAAGCATCATTCACATGAGCGCGACCAACGAACGACGAATGATTTAAAAAATGTGAGTTTATATACGTTTGAAGACATATTTCCACACAAATTCTTAACAAAACGATAGCAATATAGTTTCTATTTGATTTATGATGCGTACTTTTACTTTTCAATATCATATATCAATAAATTTAAGAAAATAAATTTATTCGTCGCAAAAAAAAATGTAGTTGATACGAACTGTCAAACTTTATTCGCCTTCCACATTATCCACACTCGCAACGAATAAAAAAATCGCGCGTACTTAACCTAAAAAAATCGTTCTTGTTTTGGTTTCAGTGGTGAATGTCAAACTTCATTCGCGACGAATTAAAAACTCTCATGTGAAAGAAATGTCAAAATCGACGAATATTCGTTCATTCGTTGGTCGTTGGTCGTGCTCATGTGAATATTGCTTAAAACAAAACTGAAAAAGGTTTTCTTTTAAATACCTACAAAATATGCTGTGAATTTATAGTTACTATTAGATTTAAGTTACCTAAAACCTAATGTTATTACAATTAGTAAGTTCAATTTGAAACAATGAAATAATCAAATTCAAACATAACTACAAGGCATAACAAAAAATATAAAAAAAAAAACAGAAAAATTGTTTGTGATTTAAATACTTGGAATGCACAAGTACCCACCTGTTAAAACAAGACTTAAAAAGGCATTCCTTTGAATACCTACTAAACAAGCTGTGAAGTTATTGCAACAAGTATGTACATCTAAGATATCTAAGTTATATAAATTCTAATGTAATATTAAGTATAAGTTTTCTTTGACACAATCAATTCCAATTAAAGTACAATTCCTAGTGTAATATGTATATTAAAATAAGACTCAATAGGTTTTCTTTTGAATACCTAAAATGGTTTTGAAATTATTTTACTTTATATAAATAAGATAAGTTATCCAAAAGCTATTGTTACTAGAAATAGTTAAAACTTTCTTATGGAAAAGAAAAATCAAATTAAAACTTAAATATAATTTGTAAACAAAACTGAAATAACCCATAAACGCTTGATGAGAAAAACTATCGAACAAACATGTTGGTAAATAGTTAGCTTAATGTCAAATCTATGTATTTTGAATGTACCTATAGCCTCATCTATTCAATCTTTTTAACTAGTACACGTAAACAGTGTAAGAGACAGACATATAATATCTTATATTTCTGTCTCATGTTTGCATCTTATTTGTTATCCCTTTTTCTTTCTTCTTCTTCCATCTATTTTTAGGTTAAGTTAATTCTCATTGCATCGTCTTGTTGAGTGGACGATTTTAATATTTAATCCCAGTGGATATAAAGCCTAAAACATTTCAGTTTTGTGTTGTGAAACAAATAGAATATATTAAGTCGGCAAATAATGGGTGATTTTTTTGAGGTTAGGATTTTCATGCATTAGTATTTGACAGATCACGCGGGATTTCAGACATGGTGTCAAAGAGAAAGATGCTCAGTATGCTTTGACATTTCATCATGAATAGACTTACTAACGAGCAACGCTTGCAAATCATTGAATTTTATTACCAAAATCAGTGTTCGGTTCGAAATGTGTGTTGGCAGAAAATCCGCTTTTTTATCGACAAATTTTGTTCAGCGATGAGGCTCATTTCTGGTTGAATGGCTACGTAAATAAGCAAAATTGCCGCATTTGGAGTGAAGAGCAACCAGAAGCCGTTCAAGAACTGCCCATGCATCCCGAAAAATGCACTGTTTGGTGTGGTTTGTACGCTGGTGGAATCATTGGACCGTATTTTTTCAAAGATGCTGTTGGACGCAACGTTACGGTGAATGGCGATCGCTATCGTTCAATGCTAACAAACTTTTTGTTGCCAAAAATGGAAGAACTGAACTTGGTTGACATGTGGTTTCAACAAGATGGCGCTACATGCCACACAGCTCGCGATTCTATGGCCATTTTGAGGGAAAACTTCGGAGAACAATTCATCTCAAGGAATGGACCGGTAAGTTGGCCACCAAGATCATGCGATTTGACGCCTTTAGACTATTTTTTGTGGGGCTACGTCAAGTCTAAAGTCTACACAAATAAGCCAGCAACTATTCCAGCTTTGGAAGACAACATTTCCGAAGAAATTCGGGCTATTCCGGCCGAAATGCTCGAAAAAGTTACCCAAAATTGGACTTTCCGAATGGACCACCTAAGACGCAGCCGCGGTCAACATTTAAATGAAATTATCTTCAAAAAGTAAATGTCATGGACCAATCTAACGTTTCAAATAAAGAATCGATGAGATTTTGCAAATTTTATGCGTTTTTTTTTTAAAAAAAGTTCTCAAGCTCTTAAAAAATCACCCGATAGAATAAATATCTTTAAGTAACGTTCATGAATTAGACTTATATATAATATACATATGTAGTGAAAATGAAAACTCAATAAAAATTACTACTACTACTACCACTAGTTTATGAATCAGATTTCCGCTTTAGCTTGTAGGTAAACCAAGATGGCTACCTAGGATTTATATCTTTATTAGGTTGTTTTTGCAACTGTGTAGCTCGTTGAGAAAAGCTACCACCACGGCTGTTCAGCTGGGCCGTATACGATGCGATGGAAGAATTTTTGTTTTGTATATGAATAAGATTGGTTGAACCAAAATAGTTTATTAAATGAATATATATATTTTATTGACATTTGATCTGTTAACGGTAGAGTGTACAAAAATTGTGCTCCTTTTTAAAAATTAAAATTTAATAGTTCTTTTATTTTATTTAATCAGTTTTATTGAAAAAAAAATATCTTAAATAATACATGAACATTTTATTAAAAAAAGTGCTGCACTGAAACACCACTAAATATATCTTTTTTACATTTAAAATTTGTCTCAAAACGCTATGAGCAATAAGAATAAAAGAAATGTAACCTAACTTTCACCGGAATCAGAAATAACTCGCTGTCACAAAAAACATTCTAGCATAAAAGAAATTAATACCGAAGTAGGCAAATTATTTATATATTCAACACATTGCTAGACAATAAGTTAAAAAATATAGCAACTAAAACGGATATTTCATCACTTGTGACAGAAATTGCTTCTCTTAACGCCACAAAAATGCACGTTTAAATGAAAAACTGATCAAATTGACAAATTGGAGTCGAAATTGAGCTGCTGTCACGTAAATCCAACGAAAACACCATAGTTGTGCATCTTCCTTGTTAAGAATATATTAACTACCTTACTTTATTCTACTTTCACTTTCATAATTATTTTATTTTGATCAAATAGTTTTGTTGTTTATTAAATAATTTTTGTAATAGTTTTTCATCATTTCTAAAATTCTCTTTCTTTCTATAAGTTTGTTTTGTTTTTTATATTGTTCAATAAATATGAATGTAAACCAAATTAATGGTGTAAAAAATGATAATCAAAGAATTCTCGATTTAGGACTTTTAAGTCATGACTTGGAAGCTGCAGTTAATGAAATAATTGAACATATTCTTAATAATTCTGTACACCATAAAGCATTAGAGATTCAGCTAAATTTTTTGTATCTTTTTTAACTTAGTTTTAATAAAAATGAAAAGAAGTTGAATACGATTATGTAAAGGCCGATTATGTTGCTTTAAACACTTTATTTCAAGAGGTGGACTGGAATAATTTGTTTGTATCGAATGATTTAAAGCTTTGATAATCTCAGAGAAAAAATTGAAGAAGCTAAAGTTGGATTAGTCCCTCAAAAAAGTATAAGGGGTAATGGCAGACCAATTTGGTTTAATAAAAGACTCTGTAATCTTAAAAACAAAATGACAAAAGCTCAAAAACAATATCGATCCAATAAAGCTTATAAAGACAGGTTTAAACAGCTTCGACGGGAATATGAGACTTTGAAAAAATTTTTGTATAGTCAATAGGTACTTGTGGGGCTTGGAATCTAAAATCAAAACCAACGCGAAGACTTTTTGGTCATTCCTTAACGGAAAAAGACAATCTTTTGGATTACCGATTAATATGAGAATTGAAGATAAGGTTACAAGTGATGAGAGTGAAATCTGCAATTTATTTGCTGATTTCTTTCAGTCCAACTTCATTCTTGAAACGCCAAAACTAAAATATAATCTTAATATTCAGCCAATTACAAGTCTCGGAAATATAATTTTAACCAAATAAGAGGTTTTAGAAGAGCTATCTTCTCTAGATGGAAACAAAAAAGAGGAATCTAATAGAATATCTCCTTTGTTATTGAAAATGTGCAAAGAAAGTCTAGCAGTACCATTAATGAAGATGTTCAATTTATCATTAAAACAGGGAATATTTCTAGATGACTGGAAAACTTCGGTTACAACACCAATACACAAAGCGGGTTCAAAGCAAGACATTGCCAACTACAGACCTATTTCTAAGTTGCAATCAATCCCAAAAATGTTTGAAGCGTTAGTTAAAAAAAGAATTTATGAGAATATAAGAAATAGTATCTCAGAAAACCAACACGGATTTGTTAGTAGTAGGTCAACTACTACTAACTTATCTCTGTTCTCACAGTTTTGTACGAAGGGGATGGAGCGTGGTGGTCAAGTAGATGCAATCTACACAGATTTCTCGAAAGCTTTTGACCGAGTACAACATGATATCTTGTTAGAAAAACTAAAAGCTTTTGCATTTAAATCTGATATCTTAAAGTGGTTTGAACAATATCTTACTAATCGAACTCAGTATGTAAAGATAGGTGACAATTTATCGAAGGTAATTAAAAACTTTTCTGGAGTTCCCCAAGGTAGCCACCTTGGACCTCTGTTTTTTGACCTTTTTATAAACGATCTTCCGTCTTGGGTGAAACATTCTGGTAATTTGCTTTTTGCGGATGATGTTAAGATTTTTAGACTTCTACCAGTGACTGTGACCTCCTTCAACAAGACATTAATGACGTATTTAAATGGTGTGAAATAAACTGCTTACATCTAAATATCTCCAAGTGCAAATTGATGTCTTTCACAAGATCTGCTCGACCCATACAATTTTCATATAAAATTAATAATATGGAGCTAGAGAAAGTTGGCAAAATGAAAGATCTGGGGGTTATATTTGACGAAAAATTAAATTTTAAAAATCATTATGACTACATAGTTTCTAAAGGTAATAAATTATTATGTTTTTTAAAAAGAAACTCAAAGGATTTTAAAGACACGCATACTTTAAAATCTTTGTATATTAGTTTAGTTAGGTCAAATCTTGAGTACGCTTGTTGTATTTGGAATCCGACCTACGAAGTCAGTATTAATAGAATTGAGGCGGTACAACGTAAATTTACGAGGTATGCCCTAAGAAAGCTAAATTGGGTTGATAATGTAATGCCTTCTTATGAGCAGAGATGCCTCTTATTAGGTATGCAAACTCTAGAAACGAGGCGTAAACAATATCTAATTATGTTGGCGAGAGATGTTTTATGTTCACATATAGATTGTTCTGCTCTACTTGCCCTTTATCCAATTTTCGCTCCTTCAAGACTTTTAAGAAAAAAAAAATGTTTTTTTATATGTCACGTTTTTATACAAATTACGGTAAAAGTGATCCAGTTTCCGGCAACGGCCTAGTCACTGATAAAGCATCGGTTCCCTCCAAAGAACTGAAGAGAACAGAGACGTACTCATGACAGCGCAAATAGATCCAGAAGAAGCCATCTTTGACGATGACCTTTTTATAATTGAAGATCCGAAGGAAAAAGTGGAGGCGGTGGGAGCTCCTTTCCAGCAAGTGTACAAGGTGAATGTTAGCATTCGCCCCAACCACGACCTGGAAAACAGAGCCCTACTTAATCACTTTTACCTTCGAAATGATATAACACATTGGCGATCTGAGAACCGCGGTTTTATGCGGTTCGATGACGATTCCTTGGCAAATGCCATAATCGCCGAGCAAACGGGACCAAGTCCCGTTCTATCCGAACGACGAGTTTTTTGAAAGTGCACGCTTGAGCGGCTTCATTCCACCAGAGGCATTCCTCTTTTTAGATAGATGCGGTCTGATACAGGATAGATTGGCAGTTCCGTTAATCTACCATGTCAGACGACGAACCGTGGATAGGCGACTCCTGTACAATCGGGACGTCATGGCACACGACGGAGCAGAGCTCCTTCGGTTCAGTAGGGCTGTGTCCGAACGGGACCGAACTGATAGGGTGAAGCAGGAGAGCCAGTTTTGGTGGCTTCAATCGGCACTTGATAGTGAGTAGTCGGGATGGGGTTTTAAGCCTTGGCCGGCTTACATACTTGTTTTATAGTTTTAGGGTTTAGTTTTAAGTAGAATAGGCATGGTGGCACAAAAAAAAACATACAAAAAAATACAAAAAAGAAAAATACAAAAAAATCCAAAAAAAAAAAAAATTAAAAAAAAAATCATGGATAATCAAAAAAATAAAAATAAAAAAAAAAAGAGACAAAATATGAAAAACAAAAAACGTTAGATAGTTAGATTTGCTGCTGTGGTTGTTCTAGTTTTAAGTAGTTTATAGGTAGAATAGGTAGTTTTAGTTAGCTTTAAGTTTTATATTAAGGACCTTATTTTAAGTAGTTTTTAAGTAAAAATAAAAAAGGATATTGACATTAGTTTTTGCTAAATTTTCTAATGAATACACAAATAAATAAAATGAATTGAAGTTTAATAGATATTAGGGCCGAAAGGCATTAGCATTAAGTATTATTGTTTAACTTAGAGTGTCCGTATGGGACCAGTAAGTTAGTTGTAAGTTATGGATAATTAGGCTAGTTTTATGAATTTTTGTCTAGCTTTAAGATAGTCTTAAGAATGAATTAATAAAAATGAATTTGAAAAAAAAAAAAAAAAAAGCATCGGTTCCCATCGATCACCGAAATCAAGCATCAGTGAGCGTGGTTAGTACTCTGATGGGGGACCGTCTCGAAACCTACCGCGTGCTGTTGTCATGTGTTCTTTCTTTCTGTTGTTCTTTCTCTTCTGTCCTTCTGTCCTGTATTAATGTCTTGTGTTGTTATCACCTTATATAGTCTAGTCGCTCAAGGTGCTGTGTTCTCTACTCTGTACATTTATGTGCTGAGTAGTGTGTAATGTAATGTAATGTAATGTAATGATCCAGTTTCCAGCTCCTGTATATTATATAATTCAGTTTATGACATAATTGACCTACATTTGAGTAGATATTTGTTCAAAAAAGCTTTGATGCTAGTCATATGTTAAAAAGTAACATAAATTATTTTAAAAAGTAAGATAAAATTGTTTTGACAAAGAATCTTTATTCTATCATGTTATTTTTGTATATTATGTATATAATTTGTTATATCTAATAGAGTTTGTAAGCTCGATAGAAATAAATAAATAATAAATGTCCTTGTCAATTATTGAATAAACACCAAAAAGCGATATCTAAAAAATAAATTGTTTGTATAAAATAAATTGGATACATTTTGTTTATCGCGCATCTCAACAGGTTATGGGCCCAGTCCATAACAGTAACTGAATATAAGCATAAGTTAATTTATTTTGGAACCAATCTAGTTTATTGAACCATTATGAGTACCTCAAATTTACATGGCCGTATACCGCTCCTGGAGAAAACTACATCACATGGAAAGCACAGATGGAAGCCGTTCTACATAGAGGAAGATTCTTACAACATGTAAAGGGCGAGACCCAACGCCCGGTAAGGCCTGAGGAGCAGTTGCAATGGGACGACAAGGATTTGGAAGCCTGTGCAGAGCTTCTTATAGCAATGGAACCAAACATTGTTGCTTTGGCTGCGAACCTGAATACATCGAAAGAAGTCTGGGATTTCTTGTCGGAAAACTATGAAACTATTTCTGAATACGTTCGTGAATTCAAAACCATAACAAATAGACTGAAGAAGTTGGGAGCTAAATTGGACGATGATCTACTAGTTGTAGTGCTTCTTGATGGATTATTAGTTGACTACAAGGACATAAGATCTGCTTTTGATTTGATGCTCAAAGCCAATACCCTGAAGTAACAACTGTTTGTACAAGATTACTTGAAGTTGGAGAAAGGAAGAAAGAAATTTGGAACAACAACGTGCTCAGTGCCAGACACTTCCGCACACAAAAACACCAAAAGAAGCTTTAATTTAAGGTAAAAGTTGAAAACAAAAATTTTCCTTACAATTGCAGAAAATATGGTAGGCGGGGTCACATGAGTAAAGATTGCTGGGCTAAAACTGATCAAACCCGGGTAACTGAGACCTGGCAGGAACATCAAAATGGGTTCATTCCACAAAAATGTAAAGGGTTGGGCATAAAAACCTGACACATTTTAAGGACCCCTGGCTCCGCCCTACCGAGACGCGAGATATTCGTGGTTGCGAGAACGGAAAGAAGACGGTTGAAGGTTTATTTTTTTTTAGTTGTTCAGTGTCAACATAGAGAAGTGGACTTCTCCGCAGCGTGCATTCGTTTGCGAGCGATTTTTCATTACAAATTCTTACATTGCTGTTATTCGTGAATTTCGTAAAAAATACGAATTAAATCCTCGTGATCCGGTCCCGTCGCGGGATACGGTTAAGCTATGGGTTAAAAACTTTCGGGAAACGGTCCGGGCTGATAAAAAAAAAACCAACCGGGCGTCCGATCACGGTGCGTACACCAGAAAACGTTGATCGAGTTAGGAGTGCTTTACAGAAAAGTCCTCTCCGTTCGGCCATAAAACATTATCAAGCGTTGCAAATTTCTCGCCGATCTTTCAATAGGATGTTGAAAGCAATGTTCTTTCATCCATACAAGATTCTTATCACACAAGAACTCTTACCGACCGATTATGTGGCGAGGTTACAGTTTGCTAGGCAAATGACTGCGAAGTTAGCCAGCAAAGAAATAAATATATTTATATAATACTTTACTGGTTCCAAAATTAGCGGACAATCTTATTTCAATCACCAAATCAACGGACCATGGCTATAAAGTAATTTTTGAAGGCTCTGGAGCAAGAATTTTGGCCAAAACGAATGGCTTGATCATGAAAGTTGAAAAACGAAACGGTTTGTACTTTATAGTAGCTAATGAACAGGTTCAGCTAAGCAAAGATGCAACCAAAATATCTAAGATAAAATATGGGTCGCTTATGTCTTAGCACAAGAACCTAGGACACGTCAATTTAATTTCATTGAATCATTTATTAGCGCAAAAAATGGTTCGCGGACTGCCCGACAAGTTTAAAGATGACATCGCAACAAGTTGTACGACCTGTATTCGAGCTAAGCAAACTAAAACACCGTTTCATAGTACCACCAATGAAAAGAAGACGTCACAGGGACTACAAATTGTCCATTCAGACATCTGTGGACCGATGCGCACAGAATCTTTAGGAAAGGCAAAATACTTTATAACATTCATCGATGACTTTTCAAGGAAGATATTTGTCTATTTTCTTAAAAAAGGAAGTGAAGCTCTCCAAGCCTTTAAAACATTTAAGGTTTTTGCTGAAACACAATCTGGAGAAAAACTCAAGACACTTCGAACGGATAATGGATTGGAATACTGCAGCAAAGATTTTCAAAAATTCGTGGAAGAGAGCGGAGTTCTTCATCAAAAGACAGTACCACATACACCGGTGCAGAATGGTCTTGCAGAGAGGGCGAACCAGATATTTACTGAATGGCAAGGTGTCTTATGAATTAAAGCGGACTTCCCGAGTTTTTGAGGGCAGAATTAGTTAACACTTCAGAGTTTTTACGAAGCAGATGTCCAACCAAAATTAATGGATACGCTACACCAGAAGAACAGTGGAGTGGAAGCAAACCAAATGTGGTTTTTCTCAAGGAGATTGGTTCTAACGTTTACACCTTAAAAAAGGATGGCTTTCTTGGAAAATTCGAATGTAAATCTGAGGAAGGCATTTTAGTTGGTTACGCGGAAGAGTCTAAAGCTTATAGAGTTTGGATACCAAGCAAGCGAAGTGTAATCAGAAGCAGAGATATCCGAATTGTTCATGAAAGCAAACCGCAACTGAAAGGTAACAACTTAAGAAACAGTCATTTTTATTCTTTTTCGTTTCAGGATAGTGCTGAAAATTCAACTCATTCTAAACGTAATGACGAAATGATCGTTGGCTAAAATACATCAAACCAGATAAGCAATGATCCTAAAACCGTCGATGAAATCATTTCTTTGGAAGAGGCAGACGAATGGCGAGCGGCGATTCAAATCGAGTACAATTCCCTGTTCAAAAACAACACTTGGACTTGGGCTGACAGACCACTTGACCGTAAAGTCATAAAATCAAAATGGGTGTTCAAGACCAAATACAGATCAGACGGAACTATTGAGAAGAGGAAGGCCCGACTCGTTGCCAGATGATTTGACCAAATACAAGGATTTGACTATCAAGATACCTATTCACCAGTCGAAAATATCAGTTAAATCAGATTAACTATTGCAATTGCTGTGGAAAAAGAGTAAAACCTGCATCATCTGGACGTTTTTTCAGCTTATTTAAATGGTAACATCGACACTCTCATAAATATGGAGCAGCCGGAGGGTTTTGAGCATGGAAACCAGGTTTGCAAACTAAATAAGGCAATTTATGGGTTAAAGCAAAGCGGATGGCTTTGGGACTTTAAACTGGATCAGACTCTAAAGAAGCTTGGTTTTAAAGCCTCCAAATATGATAGATGCATTTATTTTAAATTTGAAAACGAAAAAATAACACCAATCACAGTTTATGTCGATGATTTGATAGTGGCAACTAACGATTCTAAAGAGTTTGGTTTACTGAAACAGCGTTTAACTGATATTTTCGAGATAAGAGATCTTGGATATCATGAGCTTTGTGTAGGAATAGCAATTAAAAGTTCAAACGCAACCCTATCTATCAGTCAGTCAGCCCGATCGATTATAAATGCCTATAGGGATGAAATTGGAACATGAACCAAAAATCAAAGGAGAGCGAACCGAAATAGACAACACAAGGTATGGCCAATTGATAGAAAGTTTGCGACATAGCTTATGCAGTGAATGCCTTATCACAATTCAAGTGATCCACGACAGCAGCATTGGAACGCAGTAATACATATACTTCGCTACTTACAGGATTTCAAAAGTGTTGGTATAGTTTATAGGAAATCATCACAAAAGTCAAAAAGCGGTTTTTCATTCATTTATGGAGGAGGAACAATTTTATGGACTTCAAAGAAACAAAAGATAGTGACCACATCAAGTACAGAAGCCGAATATGTCAGTCTCAGTTCCGTTTCAAAAGAAGCACTATTCTTACGAAATTTACTCGAAGAACTTGGACTTCATCGAGGCCTGTGATAATATTTACCGACAACCAAAGCGCACAGTCAATTGCAAGTAATATGGCTATTCAAGGACGTACCAAGCACTTAGATATCCGATATCATTTCGTCAAAGAAGCAGTTGTAGGTAAAAAAATCAAACTTGAATTCATTAGTGCCGAAAACATGCCAACAGATGCTTTAACGAAACCATTAGCATTATCGGCTCAAAAGAAATGCTTTTAGCGTTTAGGAATGTCTTTCAAGGACTAATCAAAAATATCAAATTATGAAATTGAGGACGGGTTTTAAGAATATATTAACTACCTTACTTTATTCTACTTTCACTTTCATAATTATTTTATTTTGATCAAATAGTTTTGTTGTTTATTAAATAATTTTTGTAATAGTTTTTCATCATTTCTAAAATTCTCTTTCTTTCTATAAGTTTTTTTCTTAATTTGTTTTTTATATTGTTCAATAAATTGTTTGTATAAAATAAATTGGATACATTTTGTTTATCGCGCATCTCAACATTCCTTTGAAAGAAAACACCAATGCAGTTGACTCAGCAAAACAAACTTGCAAGGGTCTTCCCAATCCAAAGGAAAATGATAATATCCTTGTTAACAAGACGCGGGAGTTCACTAACAACAGAAAGATGCACGGTACTCTTAGAGCTTGACTCTGCAAACACGGTACAAGAGATTCTGCGCGGCTCGAGTATTTTAAAAGGAACTGGAATAAGTGTAACACGCGAACAATCACTTCTGTATCGCAAGAAAAGGCAGTCTTTATTCCAAACAAAAAAACAAATTACTCAGATTTAATCCTACTGCTAAAATTACAATTAAAAAATGCAAATTAATAACAACACGTTTGTTTACAAATTCGATCGCGGATTAGGAATCAAAACTTCGACAGAGATGACATTTATCCAACAACAATTTGGTTCGATTGCACTTGGACTTTTTGACTGCAGCGTGGGAGAACAGCAGAACAGTGCCGTCTGCCAAACAATAAGTACTAGTCGTAGATTTATTAATTTAAGTATTTTAAGCTACAATATAGCTGGAATTAAAAACAAATTAATGCCAGTTCATTTTTTTAAATTTAATCCAAAAGTACGATATTATTATATTGATTGAAACGTTTTTAGAAGAAGAAAGACAAAATGAAATTTCTAAATATTTTAAGGACTTTAATACCAGCTATATTCCGGATGTAAGAAATAATATTCGCGATAGATCAAGTGGGGGAATATTGTGTGGTATTAAAACAAAAAAATTAGTAATTTTGTAAAGTGTAGAATAGTTGAAAGTAAATTAGCTTTCAAGATAGATGGTAACACAACCCACAAAGCTCACTTTATTGTCCCATTATATTTAAACTGTAATAATTGGTTGAACGACTATGAAGAATTGTACGAGTTTTTAAATAATTTCAAATCCAAATATTTAATGTTGATCGGTGATTTCAATGCCAGAATTGGGCTTTTTCGAAATTCAAGCATCGAAGAATTGAATACTCAAACGAATTTATTCTCAACTAGAAAATCTAAAGATGAATATGAAACACCAAATAGAAACGGGAGAATGTTAATTGAATTGCTTGAAAGTTTCGGTTTTTGGGTTTTGAATGGTGTATCGAGAAGTGATGTTGGTGGTGAACTGACCTTTGTGGGTGGGCAGGGAAGTTCAGTTATCGATCTGTGTGCAGTTAATGGTGATTGGCTTCAGACTGTTAATGATTTTGAAGTATTATTAGTAACTTTTACGTCTCATTTACCAATTCTGGTGAATTCAAACTTCTTGCATGAAACACATCGCCTAAGCTTAGAAAAAATTTCAAGACTTAAATGGATACCTCAAGGGGGAGAGAGATTCCAAGTAAGATTAAACCTTCACGTTGGGTTGCTGCCACCCCCAAGCCCCTCTGCAATTGACCAATTAGGACAACAAATAAGCGAAATTGTTAGATCATCTGCTTCCCGTATTAGTAGTCACAAGCAACTGCAACCCAGAAATAAATGGTTTGATTAGGAATGTATGAGGCTAAGAAAAAAATCTTTCGCTTTCCTTAAGTTATTTTTAAGATTTAATTTATACCATTTTAAGCCTGCATATGTGGAAGCTAACAAAAAATACAAACAGGTCTGCGAGACTAAAAAGTTAAATTACACACTAAATTTAGTGACCAGCTTAGAAAGGTGTAAGGATTCAAAAAATGTTTGGTATAATGTACGGAAGTTGGGTGGAAACAATCGTATGTCTTCAAGCTGAAGTTCTGGCATCCCATTTCCGATTATTGTTGACATGTCAAGATGCACTCATTTCATTATGCTTGCCCAGACACAGCCGATGATTTGCTTGATTCTGTAATTTGCCTTGATGAACTGGAAATTGCTCTTTTTAATATGAAAAACAATATTGGAATTGATGGCATTAACGTTGAATTTCTAAAAAAAACTCATCTTTAGAAAACAGGCAATATCTTCTTTCTTTTTATAACAACTTGTACGATTCCGCTTGCGTTCCCACGAGTTTTATTAAAGCTGTTATATTTTCAATATTTAAGAAAGGTGATGCTAGCTAACCTGAGAATTATAAAGGTATTTCAATATTAAATTCCATTAGAAAAGTATTTGCTAGAATCCTATACAAAAGACTTATCAGTTGGGTAGAATCAAACAATCGCTTAATCGCTTGACGGTTGACTATATTTTTGCTTTATCGAGTATTGCTAACAAATTTATCCAAAAGAAAAAGAAGATGTATGATTGCTTTATCGACTTAAAAGCTGTATTTGATACCGTTAATCGACAAGCTCTTATTTACAAAATGGCCTATCTAGAAAATATCTACGAAAAATTTGTATGTCAAACTTATGCGACAATTTGGGAAGGGGCCGAGATTTAAAATTGGTTTCAAACGACTGCAGGTGTTCCCCAAAGATGTATCCTCAGCCCAATCTTATTTGCCATTTACATTGATGATATTTCAGATAATTTACCCGGTGGAGTTTGTTTTTCTGATATTCGTATACAAGTACTTCTTTACGAGGATGACTTGATTATGCTAGCGGATAACCCATCTTCTCTCCAGCTACAAATCAATAGGGTCCAAAAGTACTGCATTATCTGGGACCTTAAACTAAACTCAGAGAAAACAAAGATAATGGTATTTGAGACATGGAGAAGGTTGATTGAAGAAAGGTGGTTCCTTAACAACCAAACTATTGAAATAGTACAAGAATTCAAATATCTGGGAGTGTTGATGTCTGCTACATGTTCAGCATAAGATTAAAGAAGCTAAAGTAGCTCTCAACATAATGTGACCAACTTTCTTCTCAAACAAAAACATAGACTTAGGATCTAAATACCGAGTTTTCCAAGCAACCATCAACACTTGCTTGTCTTAAGGTATTCAAGTTTTTGGTCACACCTATTTTGAAGAATTTGAGTTGATACAACGCCTTTTTTCAAAAGATTATTTCGGTTACGACTCCCACCTATGCAATTCATGTAGAGTATGGAATTTTAAAAAATTGAAATTGCATGCAGATTTTCCAACAAGAGTGATGAGTTAACCAAGTTCGAATCTTCACACATCTATCATGAAGGTTCTTTTGCGAGCAGAAGCATCGCCATTTAAGGAATGGACTCAACTTGCCCGGTTTCATAATGTTTCTCTTGAACTGACTGAGTTTAACATAGATAATTGGCAAGATATCTTTTCGAATGTTATCGCAAAAGTTGATGAAAATATATATCTTCAACATCTAAATAGTGCATCATCATCGTCGACAAGAGAAATTTATAGAAATCTAAGCCACTCCTTAAATACTAATGCGACAAATTATTTCAATTATAGACAAATGTTTGGTACAATGAACGGATCCGTTGGGTGGAGAAATCTCATCATGTTCTGTGACCATGCCTTAAAATATCGAAAAAGCTTTTCAATCTTTTAATTTTTTTTGTTTAATTCTGTTTTCCTAGAAATATTCATTTACAAATTTTTTAAAACAATTTATAATATGAATTTATTAAACTAAAATGCAAAAATCAATAGTTATCATAAGATAATAACAACTTTTTATTTTATTATTTCATCAAAGCAAATGTTATTTTCTGGCAGACGGCAATCTTGCCATGTTCATTTATATTATTTTGATTTCCAAATTAAAAAAAAAATGTTAATGGGCGCCAGGATTTTTTTTTTTCAAATTAGAAAATTCCAAAACTAATTGGAAACGTTTAAATAAATAAAAAAATAAAAAAAATATATTTGAATATATTTTTTATTTTTGGGAAACTGTGGGATAGAAAATCCCTGGATCCCAAATGATTTTGAATTAAAAGAAAAATGAAATACAATATAAAATGGTCGTTTGGCTGAATGTAAATTTAAATGCAAAATGAAATTCAAATAGAATAAAGAAAAAATAACGGTAAGAAAATAGTTTTTTTTTTTTATTCACGAACCGAAAGCCCGTCCCATCAATTTTTAGGAAAACTCTGACAAAGGAAAATGGTAGAAATATACATAGAGGGTGTCCCATAAGTAATGTCCCAAACTGTACATGCTGAATGGTCAAGTCATGACCTACCAGAATTTGGTAACTTGTCTATACCGCATCCCAACGGTTTTCAATTTTCAAAAACACATACTTTTATTCGGTTTTTCAATCACCCTGTCCACAAGTGATTTTTGTTTTTACTTCATACTAATATTATAAATGCGAATGTAAGTTTGTTTGTTACGCTTTCACGCAAAAACTACTTAACCGATCATCATGAAACTTTGCACATACACTCTTGAAGGTATTAGAAGTAACATAGGATACTTTTTATTAAAAAAAAAAAATAAAAAAAATTTACGAAAAATAAGAAAATTGTTTGTCAAAATATCGTCAAAATTAGCTACTTCAACGCCACCTAGCATCATCTAGCATCATAGTAATGAAGTTTCAACCCTGTATACTGTAATACCAACCCACTGTATTACCGACGGTGACGACAATATCTAATTCAATATCTAATTCAATTGAATATAGATTCAACTGTTTCTAATTTTTCTATATTTATTGTTATTTTCTTCTGTCGTTACATGCAGTATAATACTATTCACATTTTTGAGGTTATCCGTAATTTTTGTGGTTAGCTGTTACTTTATTATTTTAGATCTTACTCGCTGATGTTAATTCTTACTCTGCTTTTATTTGAAAAAATGTCAAAATTGTTTGTCAAAATATCGTCATGTGGATCTCATTGCTAATGTTTTTCCGGAATTGCAACAAAATTTGTGTAGTGATCAGTGGTTGTGTGCAAGAGCAATATTAGCACCAAGAAATGAAATTGTAAACAGGATCAACACTGACATTTTCAACGAGGTTCAAGGGGAAATGAAGGAATATTTGTCAATGGATACAATTATGGATACGAAACTAAGTACTTCATATCCTGTGGAGTTTTTAAATTCACTTGAACTATCGGGTGTACCGTCACATAAACTTCAATTGAAACTAAATGTACCAGTAATGCTTATGCGAAATCTAGATGCTCCTCGGCTATGTAATGGAACAAAGCTTCGGATAACAAAATTGGGACAGAACATACTTGGTGCTACTATTTTAACAGGTGTCGGTAAGGGAAATAGTGTTATAATACCTCGGATACCAATTATTCCCACTGACCTTCCATTCCAATTTAAAAGGGTTCAGTTTCCCGTCAAGCTTAGCTTTGCTGTTACTATAAACAAGGCACAAGGACAAACATTACAGGTAGCAGGAGTGCATTTAGAAAACCCATGCTTCTCTCATGGTCAACTTTATGTAGCCTGTTCACGTGTATCTAATGCCCGGAATTTACACATATTTGCACCCGACGGGAAAACTTATAACATTGTCTATAAAAATATCTTATATTAATACTTTGTATTTTATTTTTTTTAATTTTTAGAATTCAGAATTATTTGTTTTTGTTACGGTGAAATATGTTTTAACATTTGTTGTTGCATTTCAATAAGCATATATTAAGGTGTTGAAACTTCATTGTCTGTAGTAATTTTTAAAAATTGTTGATCTCAGCCAAGCTATAAAATTTAGTTATTATATTGACTCATTTCTATTATTATACCCTTACCCTTTATCTCTCATACTTATTTAATTTCTCCGCTGCGGGCGAAGCCGCGGGTAAAAAGCTAGTATGATAATATTTTACAATTTTGAATAAACATTCAATATTTTTGCATTTAAAAAATTTCAATTTTCGGCACTATTTTGCAAAATATTGCATCGAAATTTAAAACAGTTTTATTAAAAAAAGTCATATTATACAATACTGGTTATCGTTTTTGAAAACTTGAAAGAAAAAAATGTGTTTCTGTTAGAATTTTTTATTACATCACCTGAAATGCTTATAACTTTTGAACCAAAGCTAGCTTTGTGATGTTTTATACTTTTTTGAAAAGCTAAAGAATCAAACGGAGAAATTCCGTCGATCACGGAATTACGGCTTCCTAAAAGCTTAAAGCTAACCGAGAAGCAACCGCTGTCGATTCTTTGCAAAACTTTACACTCACACACACAAGCACGGTTTCGACAAGTTGTTGAATGTGTTTCCAATCCTTGCCGAGACGTAATGGCGAGTTCAGACCAGAGTATATCTAATAATGAGTAGGGACACTCTCTACACATATGCAACACCTACTAATACAATTAAAAATGAACAATAAAACAAAACAAAAAATTATTATGAGTGAAAACAGGTCAAATGTATCCATTTTAATCCTTACCTGACATAGCTAATGTTAGAAAGATACACAATCGGTTTTCCCAACACCAACACATACACCTTCGATCGTATGATATGATATATATATAATGGATTTTTAAAGGCGATCCAGTTTGATCACATGTGTGTGTGTGGTTTTGCTGTGCTTTTCATTAATTGAATGTGACCAGCCTCTACTCTTCTTTTATTTATTGTGTCACTTTTTTATTTTATAAATTATACCTCTTATTTAATTTTTAAATAAATGTATCGTTCTGAAATATGAAAATTGCAACTTCATCTTTGTTTTGTTCTTCTAAAACCATAAAAAAAAGCTATGTTTAGCGTAGTATAAGAAACAGTATTTTTTACTTCTTTAGTACGTATTTAAAACAGCTGGTAACACTAAAATGTAATTAGGGGTGGAACAGGAATTGTTTACATTTTTTCATAATGCATTTTTAAAGGCGATCTGGTTTGAATTGTATTCATTTGTGCGGAAGTGTTTCAGTGAGTTGAATAAAGGGTGACTTGTGTATCTTAAAAGTGATTGAAATAAAAATTAAAATGGGTAAACATTATTTAAAGTGTTTGGCATGCGGTCGAGAAGAAGAAGTTAATTCTGGTGTTAAATATTTTAAACTGCCAGAAAATATAGAAAGGTAAGCAATATTTGCTGTTTTGTTATTGAAAATGTAAAAATTGCAACGGTTTTTTTTGTGTTGAGTACAAAAAATACATTTAAAATCTCTGGTTTTATAATCTCAGGCTATGATTATGTTTTTTTTGTTAAAAAAGATGTACGATCTGAACGCTTTTTTAGTTTGTGGTAGTAGATTGTGTGGTTTTTGATCAATTTAAATTTTGGTTGTAACTTCGCGCCCTTTCAGCGTTTTGTAAACACAATAACATCAACTGCCTGAGATTACGATCAGACTTAAAATACGGTTAAAAATAATTATTTTTTCTTTCTTCAGGAGAACAAAGTGGTTAAGTGCTATTTACAAACCACATTTGTTAGAACAGCAAATTTCACGAGATTTAAGGGTGTGCGAAAATCATTTCCCAAAAGATATGTTTTCCGCTTCCAAAATTTGTTTAAAATTGTCGGCTATACCTGACTTAAATATTTTAAAAACTGACACTGCAGAAGGTGAGACGAATAAAGGGAATATGAATACAACACAAGAAGACGAGAGTTTAGAAGTGAAAGTGGTTTCTAATCAAGAGCAATTGGAGTTTTTAGAGGAAGGAGTGGGCAAAATCCAAAGTGCTGAATTAAAAAAAATCTAGCAATAAGCATAAATATTTAAGCGTTACACATATGTAAAACATTATTTATAAGACCTAAATAAAATTAGATACTCTAAAAAATGATATACATATGCCTTTATTTTTCGGAACACCCTATGCTACAGTCAAAAGAAAAATTCTTTTTCTTCCTTCTCTTTTACACTGTAACACTTCTTATTACCATCTATTTCTCGTGTTTGTGTGACATAGCGGTAATTTAAAATATGAACTCAGAACGAAAATTTGGAGAGTGTCCCTACTCATTATTAGATATACTCTGGTTCAGACCCCCTCCCAAATAAATTTTCTTTCGAGGAAAATTGAAAAAAAAAGATCAAATAAGGTTTTTTACTATTATTCTACGTCTACCGCACGGAACTCGAAGTGGGAATTGAACTTAATTATTTTTGGAGATACAGAAAGTATTATTACCAACAAAAAATTTGTAAAAAGTTACAAACTTGCGTTAAAAAAAACATTTTGCACATTAAACAAAATTTACGTTATTAAGTTAAGATTAATAAACTACGTTACCTTATGTTATTTCGGAAAATATAAAATTTATTTGTTATGTTGTGTTGTCTTAGGGGGAAAAGTAAGAGTCCACCTGACTTTTAACTTCCACGGCTCATCCGCCGCGCCGTTTGTTGCTTTTGCAAAATACAGGCCACAGACCACTGCGTTAGCTTTTCCATCTTTAATGCTCTACAAGCATCCTTAAGAGCGGATGGAAAACAGCATTTGTCCAGCCTGTCCCTAAAAGAGGGGAATACCCCTCTCTCTCCAACTACCGTTCAATAGCACTCACGTCCCCTCTTTCCAAGGTCATGGAAACGCTGATTATTTTTAATTTCAGAAATGTGTCGAAGAACGAAAGCTTCTTGATGACCGGCAGTATGCCTAACAACAGCTTCACTGGTGATCTCACGGCTATCTCACCAAACAGTGAAGCAGATCTTTACATCGTTTTGGAGAAAGTAAGACTATTGAACTTGATATTTCAAGGGTATTTGAAAGAGTTTATCATCATCTTATCGGTATTGATTTTTGTGTTTGGTTAGAAATTACATTGCCGGCCGTTCTATTCAAATAACATTGGACGGGTTTAAATCTGAGATCCAAAAAATAAACATTATTTACTTCGTGTAAAACACGAGTACAATGATCATAATCTTGACTCCAATAACCCACTTGAATCTCTTATATAGAACTTACAACAAAGCTTTTAAAATGATAGATGACCGTTGTCCAACTAAAACTTTTGAATCTCTTGTAAGCTTTCATGTCTGTCATTATTTAATCGCTATTTTCATAAACAATGCTCTAGTAAAACAGACAGTTTCATTCCTCCCCTCAAACAATTCAACCATGATACTCGTTTTTCTGGGATTGCTGATCAATTTATCCTTGAGCTCAACTTCGGACGTACTGAAAAGTACAGACATTTTTTTTAGGCATTACACGAATGTGAAATGCCTAACCATAGGTACTCAATATTTTACACTCATTACACAATGTGCAGACATTCGAAAACAATGTCATCTATGAACTTAGAGAATCCGCTTGGTGAGTTGATTCATTAATAACTCACTAGCAGAGCAATCAACTGCAAAATAGGCGGTTGTTCTGATAAAAAATTATTTCATCAGCAGAGGTACGCCGCAAATGTGGTGTTCGTTGCCCTTTTCTCTGGAACGTGGCAGTTAATGACATTCTAAATAGTCTGGATATGGTGAGTTCCCGAGCGATTCCTTATTGTGATGATTTTGCGCTGCACCAGTTTCAGTGAAGCATCTCAACACCTTAAAATAACTCTTACAAAACGCTCTTAATAAGCTAGCTAATAAGATGGACAGTTCGGTGTTGATTTGTTGTCAATCCACATAAAGCTGTTTTAGTTCTATTCTCTAGAAAATATAAAATACCAAGTATTAACCCTCCGTCTATAAAAGTTTCCAACTATAGATTTAAATTGAAGCTAAATATTTGCGACTTACTTTAGACTAAAAACTAAATTGGAAACGTAATATATTATAAAGTGTCAAAAAAGCTATTGTTGCTCTGTTTTCTTTCCAAAAACCATGTGCAATAATTGGGGCTTGCAACCTCAGATTACGCATTGATTCAAAACATCGTTAATAGACCGATTGTACTGTACGGTATGCGAGTTTGGTGGACTGCTTTATTGAAAGGTATAGCATAAACTGCGATCAACTTAGCAATGTCCTTGGACTGCTTATGTTTAAGTGGATCACTTCATATTACCCCATCTGCGGCACTGGGCACCATACTCTTATTTATACCTATAGATATGCTTAGCAAACAAATAGCTGCAAGCTCTGCTATTCTATGTTAAATTTTCATAGCAGTGGCCTCATAACAACATTGGCCATTGCATGCCTTAAGTAATTATTCAATTCAAAAACACACATCCCCTAACTACAGTTCGATAGGATATACCATCCAGATCTATTTGGGAGAATAAGACATTATGGGTTGGTGGAGGCGTCTAGACTGAACAGCTAAAACTTAGTCTCTAATTCCAACTTCCTAATCATTGTAGGGTATTCAAGGTGAAATTTGTTCTTGCTGAAAGAAAACGTGATATCAACATTCGATATACGGATTTTATCGGATATTCACACCGCTATAAATTCTCTGTTTATCGTCTGTAATGGAGATGGCACATCATTTTAACATTCACATGTGCTGGGTGCCGGGCCATAGAAACATTCCAGGAAACTATAAGGCCGATGAGCTCATCAAAAATGGTAAGTACCCATATTACCACATTTTGCTAATGCTATGATACTAATGTTCAAATGGTAGACATGTGCATTCAAGAGGACACAAGCGTCCACAGGTTTTTCTCAAAACCCACCCATGTCTATCAACTCCTGCTCTCACTTTCCCGTGGTGAACATCGGGTGCCTAGTACCTCAACTGGAGATTGGGTTCCAACCCCATTGGAAAGTTGTTGGGGGTAGCAAACGAGAGAGGTGTTTAAACTAATGCACCTCTCCTTATCCAGACGGCAGCGGAGGAATTCCAGAGATGGAATCAACGGTGGCGTCTACAGTTCCAGTAAGGTTATATAGTATAGGGCTTCTACGACTTATTCGGAGCCCAGGCATATACGAAGCGGTTTATCCGGCTCCCCGTCCTTGGAGTTATACTAAGTGTTTAAGATCTATTACAATTATGTCCGAAATTAATATTGTAAATCTTAACGAACTAATGGCAACGCCTCCGTAAACTCTTTCACTTTGGCTGCATACCGCATCGGGATAAGTTCTTTTCTTTCCAAATTATATTAACATATTTTTTAACTTTCAATTATATTGCAATAAATTTCCATACTACCTATATATTTAACTTTAAATTCTAATATCTTTTTTTTCTACTAAGCTATCGAACATTTTGGTCAGATCCGCATTTAATATTTAATTAACTTTCATTTTTCTTACAATAGTTTTCTCATAATATCAAAGTAAATTCATTTCATTTTTCTTACAATAGTATAAAAGTAAATTCATTTTTTTTCTACTCTCTTTCTCTCATAATTCTTTTTTTTTCTTCTTAAAATTGTTTTAATTCTATTAAAGTAGTTCGGCGAATTTCTTTATACATTAATTCTATATACATATGTAAATAATTTTATATATTGAATATTGATATATCGGGTGATTTTTTTGAGGTTAGGATTTTCATGCATTAGTATTTGACAGATCACGCGGGATTTCAGACATGGTGTCAAAGAGAAAGATGCTCAGTATGCTTTGACATTTCATCATGAATAGACTTACTAACGAGCAACGCTTGCAAATCATTGAATTTTATTACCAAAATCAGTGTTCGGTTCGAAATGTGTTTCGCGCTTTACGCAAATTTTATGCGTTTTTTTTTTTAAAAAAGTTCTCAAGCTCTTAAAAAATCACCCATTATGTATTTATTGTCCTCCATTGAAAAGAGGACATTGTTTAATATAATGGGTGATTTTTTAAGAGCTTGAGAACTTTTTAAAAAAAAAAACGCATAAAATTTGCGTAAAGCGCGAAACACATTTCGAACCGAACACTGATTTTGGTAATAAAATTCAATGATTTGCAAGCGTTGCTCGTTAGTAAGTCTATTCATGATGAAATGTCAAAGCATACTGAGCATCTTTCTCTTTGACACCATGTCTGAAATCCCGCGTGATCTGTCAAATACTAATGCATGAAAATCCTAACCTCAAAAAAATCACCCGATATATCAATATTCAATATATAAAATTATTTACATATGTATATAGAATTAATGTATAAAGAAATTCGCCGAACTACTTTAATAGAATTAAAACAATTTTAAGAAGAAAAAAAAAGAATTATGAGAGAAAGAGAGTAGAAAAAAAATGAATTTACTTTTATACTATTGTAAGAAAAATGAAATGAATTTACTTTGATATTATGAGAAAACTATTGTAAGAAAAATGAAAGTTAATTAAATATTAAATGCGGATCTGACCAAAATGTTCGATAGCTTAGTAGAAAAAAAAGATATTAGAATTTAAAGTTAAATATATAGTATGGAAATTTATTGCAATATAATTGAAAGTTAAAAAATATGTTAATATAATTTGGAAAGAAAAGAACTTATCCCGATGCGGTATGCAGCCAAAGTGATTAAAGAAAATGGAAGCCTGGGGCTATTTCAAATTTGAGGCCCCCTAAAAAGATATAAAACCCAAGCAAGCCAGCCCCTCATAACCCCGAGCGTCCTAAACCCCAAGCGAGCCAACCCAATAAACCAAAGCGTCCTAAGCCCCAAGCGAGCCAACCCAATAACTCAGGGCGCTAGGAGTCCACGCTCTCAGAGACGATGCGCCGAGGAGTTGACGCATCGAAAATCCAAGAAGCTATCCCCCAAGTGCTCCAACCCCCGATAAGATTAAGAATTTTTGATACCCGGCGCTAATTTTTCATCAGGGGCTCTTTTTAACGTTTTTGAAAAATTAAATGTGTTCATTTTGCAATCGCAAATAAAAAATCGTAAACCCAAAAGCGTTAAACCCACATAACCCAATTTGTAATTAATCCGAAAACCATGAACTCAAAACTGTCAGACCATTTCTTTTTGATTATTCAAAACTCTAAAAATTAAAAGTAACAAATTATGTAATGGGTGATTTTTTTGAGGTTAGGATTTTCATGCATTAGTATTTGACAGATCACGCGGGATTTCAGACATGGTGTCAAAGAGAAAGATGCTCAGTATGCTTTGACATTTCATCATGAATAGACTTACTAACGAGCAACGCTTGCAAATCATTGAATTTTATTACCAAAATCAGTGTTCGGTTCGAAATGTGTTTCGCGCTTTACGTCCGATTTATGATCTACATAATCGACCAAGTGAGCAAACAATTAATGCGATTGTGACCAAGTTTCGCACTCAGTTTACTTTATTGGACATTAAACCAACCACACGAATGCGTACAGTGCGTACAGAAGAGAATATTGCGTCTGTTTCTGAGAGTGTTGCTGAAGACCGTGAAATGTCGATTCGTCGCCGTTCGCAGCAATTGGGTTTGTGTTATTCGACCACATGGAAGATTTTACGCAAAGATCTTGGTGTAAAACCGTATAAAATACAGCTCGTGCAAGAACTGAAGCCGAACGATCTGCCACAACGTCGAATTTTCAGTGAATGGACCCTAGAAAAGTTGGCAGAAAATCCGCTTTTTTATCGACAAATTTTGTTCAGCGATGAGGCTCATTTCTGGTTGAATGGCTACGTAAATAAGCAAAATTGCCGCATTTGGAGTGAAGATCAACCAGAAGCCGTTCAAGAACTGCCCATGCATCCCGAAAAATGCACTGTTTGGTGTGGTTTGTACGCTGGTGGAATCATTGGACCGTATTTTTTCAAAGATGCTGTTGGACGCAACGTTACGGTGAATGGCGATCGCTATCGTTCAATGCTAACAAACTTTTTGTTGCCAAAAATGGAAGAACTGAACTTGGTTGACATGTGGTTTCAACAAGATGGCGCTACATGCCACACAGCTCGCGATTCTATGGCCATTTTGAGGGAAAACTTCGGAGAACAATTCATCTCAAGGAATGGACCGGTAAGTTGGCCACCAAGATCATGCGATTTGACGCCTTTAGACTATTTTTTGTGGGGCTACGTCAAGTGTAAAGTCTACACAAATAAGCCAGCAACTATTCCAGCTTTGGAAGACAACATTTCCGAAGAAATTCGGGCTATTCCGGCCGAAATGCTCGAAAAAGTTACCCAAAATTGGACTTTCCGAATGGACCACCTAAGACGCAGCCGCGGTCAACATTTAAATGAAATTATCTTCAAAAAGTAAATGTCATGGACCAATCTAACGTTTCAAATAAAGAATCGATGAGATTTTGCAAATTTTATGCGTTTTTTTTAAAAAAAAAGTTCTCAAGCTCTTAAAAAATCACCCGATAGTAATTAGGATTTATTAGATTGAATGAGTAAGTATATAATAATACAGTAATATAATACATCTATATATATAAAAATCAATGCCACTTTTCGTTGTAATGTTATAACTCAACAATGCCTTTACCGATATGGCTAATTTTGGTCTTGAATTATTCGTGGAAGTATAGAGAAGGTTTGTACGTAGAGAAAATTTAAAAAAAAATCTTGAAAGTGTGTAAAATCAACATCTTTCTATACTCCCATAAACAAACAATTTGTACTAATACTAAAAGCCAATTTGAACCTTTGGCAAAACAATCGAAGACAAAAAAAGTGACGTTAATTCTGTCAAACAAATTTAATGTCAATTTAATGCCGGCGAACAACTACAGATGAACGCGCACAAGCTAACGCATCGCAGCGTGAACGTACTGCACAGAATAGATCTGTTTACCCTGTACCTGTACTTGATCTTGCACGTCGATCACGAATACGTCGTTGTAAGCTAAATTTTGGCACACAAATGATTAAAACACGTCCGTTTCATCTGCTGGTTCACAATCGAATCCTTTTATTTCACATCTTAATATCCCTACCTAACCGGTAGTCTCTCTTTGTATATACATAGTTTTTTTTTCTTTTCTTTACATCTCTCTCTTATTTCTTCTTTTGGAAAAGTTGCCACAATTCGGCCTTCCTGACAATTAATCGTCCCGATTAAACCAGCTCCTGAGTCCGACCAAGGCTTGATATTCGCTCAAGGTCAGTCTCATTTGACACTCAATTTCTGGTTTATCTGGACGTTTACAATTTTTTATAATTTAAATAATTTGTATGAAACAATTCACAGTTTTTTTTTATCTTCAAAATTAATAAAAGCATTAGTTATATAATCTTTATCTCTCATTTGTGAGCAATCATTTATGATTTTCTATATCTATATTCATCAAGTTAAAACATTCTTTTGTAAATTCATTTTCAAAGTTAATACATTTTTTTTTATAGTACTAAAAGGTATTTTAGTATCATCAACTCCGGACCCTGTCATTTGCCTTTCTATCATTTGTCTTCCTGTCATTTGTCTTGCACTCATTTGGTTCTCACTTGTCATTTGCCTTTCTATCATTTGTCTTCCTGTCATTTGTCTTGCACTCATTTGGTTTCGTCTATACCTCTGCTTGTATGGGCACGTTGTTTTTTTCGATGCCGTGATCATCGCCAATGTTGTCTTGGTCTTCCTCTTCGTTGTTTTCCATTGAGGGGAAACTGCCTCGTTCGACTTCTGGAACCGCCAACAGCCGCAACAGCAATTCTCTTTTGTTGCCGTTTGATCTTTTTCCCAGTTTTTGCAGCCAAGCCTTCAGTTGTGTGGCTGATAAGTTTTCGTATTCCATGGTGGTGGTTTTCACAAGAATTTATATAGAGG
Organism: Eupeodes latifasciatus; assembly: GCA_920104205.1. Lineage (NCBI taxonomy): Eukaryota > Metazoa > Arthropoda > Insecta > Diptera > Syrphidae > Eupeodes > Eupeodes latifasciatus. The sequence goes on along the minus strand of OV049924.1, from coordinate 261,103,472 downwards.
GGAAAGATACACAAAACGTACAATACGATGGAATGTTTATGTGTATATAATGTTATATATTGTTTTGTTGGAAAGGACGCTCCTTTGAATGTATATAGGTATTTATATATTTTCCGTTGGAGGGACGCTCGTTTGAATTTTGTTTTGACGGAAAAAAATATTTTTCGCGAGGGACACTCTTTCGTTGATGATTGTGTATATGTAAGTATATATTTATGTATATACTTTTTATTAGAAAGACGCTCGTTCGTTTGAATTTAATTTCAATGGCAAGATATTTTTTCGCGAGGGTATATATTTTTTCACACGTTTCACTCTTTTTTTTCTTTCGTTTGGATGGTCGCGTGTATAATATTTTAATGTTTAAATTCACGCGAGGGGGGTTTACTTATCCCACTTCTGAGATTGTAAGCTAAATTTTGGCACACAAATAATTAAAACACGTCCGTTTCATCTGCTGGTTCACAATCGAATCCTTTTATTTCACATCTCAATATCCCTACCAACCGGCAGTCTCTCTTTGTATATACATAGTTTTTTTTTTCTTTTCTTTACATCTCTCTCTTATTTCTTCTTTTGGAAGTGTTGCCACATCGTGCTGTTTTGGATGAAATGCTGCGTGCTGCTTTTAATTAAAATAGTCAGATTGATAATAGTGTGTACGGATACATTGGAATGATGGACGCAATATGTCCACATTGTGATGCGGCTAACTTTCCAGGTGAAACGCCCGGAATGTGTTGTGCTAATGGCAAAGTGAGATTGCCAACATTAGAAACTCCACCCGAACCATTGTATTCATTTATTTTTGGTACATCTCAAACGTCGAAGCAGTTTTTGAGTAATATTCAACAATACAATTCGGCATTTCAAATGACTTCTTTTGGTGCTACTAAAATTATTAGAGATAAATTTATGCTTACTTTTAAGGTAAATACCTCAACAGGATTGTCCCATGTTTATATCAATCTGAATCATAAAGTCTTACAAATTCTGATTCAACATCTACCTAAAATTGCATATATGTTACAGATTCAGGGCCAGATTTATCATCAAGCTGGTTCGTTATTGCCATACCCCGACGCTGATCATCAATTTTTGCAAATTTATTTTATTGGTGATGAAAATCGTGAATTGGATCAACGTTGTGCAATAGTTTCAAATACAAGACGAGAAATTATTCGTGAGCTACAAAGGTGTTTCCATCAGCATAACGCATTAGTTCAATTGTTCAAAATTGCTCTTGATCGTATGCCATCTGATAATCACAAAATTGTAATAGCAACAAATTGAATATTTAACAAAAACATGTACATGACACAATCATGCAAGCCGTTTCCAATAATGCAGGTGGATTATATTTCTTGGATGCACCTGGTGGTTGTATCATTGATTTTAGCGACTATTCGATCGGAACAGAAAATTGCATTGGCACTTGCATCTTCGGCAATTGCTGCTACATTATTAGAAAGTGGTCGGACCGCACACTCTGCATTAAAATTGCCTTTGAATGTACAGGTGATTGAAACTCCAACTTGCAATATTTCGAGAAATTCTGCTATGGCAAAAGTTCTGCGATTAACGTCAATTATTTTATGGGATGAGTGCACAATGGCGAGTAAAAAATCAATAGAAGCATTTAATCGAACAATGCAAGATTTACCCGGTAATCAACAGCTTTTTGGTGATGCTCTGCTATTGCTGCCAGGGGACTTTCGTCAAACATTGCCTGTCATTTCTCGATCAACTCCTGCTGATGAAATAAACGCCTGTTTGAAGTCATCAGTTGTTTGGAGATATGTATGAAAATTGACATTGAACATTAATATGCGTATCCACCTACATAATGATGCAACTGCCCATGAGTTTTCAAAACAATTGTTAGAAATTGGTGATGGCAAAATACCAATCGACATCGACAGTACCAACGGATTGATCACTTTACCGAACAATTTTTGTACAAATGCGCAATCTATAGCTGAGTTGATTGAATGTGTTTTTCCGAATATTCTTCAGAATTACAGAAATCATGATTGGTTGAGAGAACGCGCCATTTTACCACCGAAGAACATTCATATCAATGCCATTAATTTTCAAATTTAAGCCAAACTGCCAGGTGTAGTCACGACATATGTATAAATCAATTGACAGGGTTTTGAATCAAGATGAGGCAATGAATTATCCAATTGAATTTTTAAATTCATTGGAACCGGCTGGTATACCACCGCATTGCTTGAATCTGAAAATTGATTCTTTGATTATATTATTGCGATATATTAATCCACCAAAACTGTGTAATGGCCCCAGATTGGCAGTGAAATAGTTATTGCCAAATTTGATTGAAGCTACAATCTTAACTGGTAAATCAAAAGGAGAAGTGTGTTTGATACCGGGTATCCCTATGATTCCAACTGATATGCCATTTGAATTCAAAAGATTACAACATCCTGTGCTTTTATCATTTGCGATGTCCATAAATAAGGCCCAAGGGCAAACACTTCACGTTTGTGCTGTCAATTTGGAGGAATCATGTTTTTCACTTTTAATAGCTAGCAATTTAAAATATTTTTTTGTTTGAATAAATGAACTTAATAATCTTTTTTTTATTACTATGCCTTATACGTAGCGAAGCACGTACCGGGCCGCTAGTATTATAAATAATAATCATTAAACACATTTTTTTTTTCCCAATTTCATTTTTACAAAATCTTGAATCAAATCATTAAACTCAATCGATCTTAATAATTCGGATTCGATTGCTAAACGAGTTAAAGATGATAATCTTTCATCCAACACCGAAGATCGGTACATATTTTGTATTCTTTTAAGGACTGAGAAAGATCTTTCTGCTTCACAATTAGCTAAAGGTATTGTTACGAATATTCTAAGGGCTATACAAACATTTGGAAAAACGTAAATCATTTCTTTTTCAACGATCCAGTTAAGTATTTCAAATGGTGAAATAAGTTCACTTTTTTCTTTTTGAACTTGAAAAGAAAACACTTGTGGCTGCAAAAAGAAGTCAACTTGTTGTCAGAGGCAGTCGTCAAAAAAGAAAAGCAGCAGAGTACGTCTGCACCAGAGAGAAAAAACTAATCGAGAGAGCCAAACTTCCTCGTCTCCGTCCCTTCGAAACCTTTTACTCTCATTTTTTATAGCGTGTTGAATTCGTATCGGTGTATACCTACATGTTTTCACCTCGAAGAAGAGTACACAAAAAAACATCATTTCCGGGAAATGCGACATTTCTCATTTTTGTTTATTGATAGCCAAGAAGGCTATGTTTTTTAAAGTCCGATTATAATATTTGTAATTCTCATGATTTTTTTTTTTAAATTTTGCTAACATCTTGTCGTTTTTATATCTAGAAAAATACTCCTATAATTCAAATTAATTCTAGCAAAACATTTTTGTTTGTCAATAAATAACGAAAGAAGTTATACCGGTAGTTCGTGGTGAATTTGTTTTTCTCTTATTTTTCTCTAAGTTACAGATAGATGGCAGGAATAACCAAAACAAGAAAGGATGTGTGCAGAAAGTGTTTAACAAGGTTAAGGCTTTTTATATTAGACTTTATTTGTATATATGAACGAGTACATGTTTTTAATAAATGTATGTTATATTTATTTCAATAGTAATACCTTAACTAATAACTTAACTACTGTATTATCTAAAATATACTGCATTGAATTATTTTACATTGAATTATAAAAGGCGGAATTAATAAAGTTTTACAGTTTACCAGGAATATTTTTAAAAAATATCCATATCTTCTGCAATTGCGGTATCAATAGATATTTTTTGGAACTTAGTGTTAACATAACATTTATCTGTCATGAATTATTTTTTCAGCTTTTTTATACACCAAAAAAATCAATTATGAAATTTGGCTGCGGTAATAATTACTTAAACACAGCATTTTCTATGTTTATATAGTCATTCAGGTTTAGCCCTTAACTTTGATTTGTATTTATTTATGAATAGCCTAAAAAATTTAGCAAACATCTACGAATAAGCCACAATGCACAATGCAGAAAAACTGTAGTTAGAACATTCCCTGACAGATTTTTCCTTGTCGCTATATAACTGAAAGATAAGATATAAATAGTTAGAACTGGAAAACTTATAAAAATGATGCATAAGACTTAAATTTTGGTTGAAGATCAAATTTGTATATTCTTTTCAAAAAACCACTGAACTAGCGAGAATACAAATATTTTTACTTTTGTACAAAAGTACTTTTCGCCTTATGTAGTTAAGCCTTTAAAAGCAACACACTACCTTAGGGGAAAGCAGTAAGAATAGCTTATCAGTTATCACCTATTCACAAATCTTATGCAATGAAAATTGGCAACAGAAGTAACAAGTTGACGGTCTTTTTATTTAGTGTCTGTCACTTATTTTCAGCATTTTGGAAATGTCGTGAGTAATGTAAAGAAAATAAACAACAAGTACACACAAATAAAATAGGAATGGAAAAAAGAGATGAGTATATAAAAATGTTTTCAATGTTCCATGTTTACATTCTGTAACTCTCGTTTTCAATGTTCCTGCAACTCTCGCATCGACAAAATTAAGTCGATAAACTCTGAAAATTGAAACAAATCTGAGTTTTACAATTCTAAGGAGGTTTTTGTATGAAATTTTATACTCGCAGTTTAAGGCAGTTGCTTGCCGAATTTACAATTGAAAATTTAGAATGAAACAACAACAACTTGTGTGTGCTACCACCAAGTTCATAGGCTGGAGTTATAGCTATTTCACGGGGACCAACCCGATCATCAGACTCCTTTAGTGGTGCTTAATCGCTTTTTATGTTCAATTTAATTTTTTGAAGAACTTTTGCCCGAGCTGGGCTTGAACAAGCGACCTAGCGTGTGAGGAGCTAGTGCACTACGCACTACGCCACCGCACCCACATGAAAGTTGTAAGCCAATTACAGGTTTTTTCGTTCTATCGAACTATACTGAACCGATTAGCATTTTTCTAAGCACACACAAGTAATTGTTGTTGTTTTATTCAGGTTCCTTCTATTATCTCCTCTCTTTTTCATAAGCCAACGATTTCGATTGGATTCGTATGAGGAGGGAGATGAGGCGAAAGAGTTGACACTGGTCAAGATTTTTAATTTTTACAATTCTAAGGAGGTTTTTGTATGAAATTTTATACTCGCAGTTTAAGGCAGCTGGTTGCCGAATTTACAATTGAAAATTTAGAATGAAACAACAACTTGTCGCGGCGTCAATAACATGCTCTGACCTGTATTCGTAAATTTCGTTTGTTTTTTTTTTTCTTCTCGAGTGTCGATGTTTTATTAAAACAAATACATTGCTTTTTAGTGCCTCTTTAAAAAAACTAGTAGTAAAATATTTCAATTCGAACACCTTTAAGTCGAACATTATTTTTTAGATACGCGTAATTCGCGTAAAGTTGAATTTTGCACACGGGAGGGTTTCGGAAAATTCAACTTTACGTACGTTGTGTCGAAAAATACGATTCAATACTTCTGCGGCAAAATTTATTTCGCATATCTCTCTTAATCAAGAATAAATAAGGTAGGTACTCGAGATAATTACTAATTAGTCCAGCATATTTCCACACTTCGCAAAAAAAAAAATACGATTCATAGAATTCAATTTTTTTTTCAATCAGGAAACCCTTTGCTGAGTTAGGCTGCATGGATTTAATATTTTTTGAGTTTAAAGTTTTGGGTTAATAGCGACTTTGGGGTATATAGCTTTCGAGTTTGGATTTTGTGGGGTCAACTAATTTTGGTTTTTATTTTTGGGGTTTATTAGATTGTACAGTTTGAATATCGCGGTCTTATGGTTTAAATTTCTTAATGGGATGAGAAAAACATAGCGAATTCATTTGTAAGTAATTTGGTTTCTTTTTTGAAATTATTATTCATTACTTCGTCGATGTTAGATTTTTTCCTTCCCAGAATCTCATTTATAAGACCCCAAGTTTTACGCGGATCAGTTTTAAATTCAATAAATTGGGTTTTATAAAAGTTAGTCTTTTGAATTGCAATGTTTTTATTTAATTTGTTTCGCATTATTTTGTATTCCAGTTCATAGCTGATATTTTGTCTATTATTTTTCCATTTCCTATATAGTCTATCTCTTTCCTTACACTCAATACTAATATTTTGGGTTATCCAAGGTTTGATTTTTCGTTTATTTGAATGTTTTTTGATAATTGTTGATTTTGTGTAGATTTCTGTAAGTTCCTCTTCTAGAAGAGAATTGCAATTGTTTTCTAAAATGAGTTGGTTTATTTTTGCATTGCAAATGTAAGAAGAACTCTCATCTCGTTTAATTTGATGGCTTTTAACTTTTGTGAAGTATAATGTCGCATAATGATCAGAAATGTCGTTTTCAATAACTGCGGTATAAATTGGATTCTCGATGTTGCTTACTAGCACATGATCAATTAGCGATTCGGTTTCCTTGTTAAGATCAACTCGTGTATACATTTCGTGATTACATTCGTTAGTGTTGAAGTAGCCAGCATCTCCAAGTAATCTTTCACATAATATGAGCTTAAATTTGAAGTTTTAACATCAATGTTAATATCTCCCATTATAACATATTCCTCGTTTTTTCTTGTTTTCCGCAAATTTTTCTTAAATTCATCAATAAACGCCACTTTACTAAAACCAGGTGGTCTGTAAACACCAACCACAAATAATATTGTCTTATTCTCTTCAGTAAAATTAATTTTAATGCTTTCATATGACATTGTTTCCATAACTATTCTCTGATGACTTAGTTCTTTTCGAATAAACATCATTATTCCTCCTCCTCTCCGATTGTTTCGATTAAATATTTCTTGTTCAAAACCATTTAGTTGATAAAAGCATTTTTCTTCATCCTTTATATTTGTTTCTATCAAAATAATAACTTTTAATTCATGTATGAAGTTATTTATATTCAGACAGAAATAGTTCCAATTCAATGTAAGCGATCTAATGTTAAAACATAAATAACAACCAGAATTATTTTTTAATTCACTTACATCAATGTCACTAAATGCATGTATTACCCTACAAATTTAAATTTTATAACTCACTATCCCTAACCACTCGCTGCCCCTGGGGTACTAAAAGCATTGCGTTGCGTACCTAGCCTAGCTCTCGTTTCAAATGGGGATGAATCAACACGATTAGATTTGTTCTAATGTTTTTTTTAAAGAAAAAAAAATTGAATTCGGTAACGGGCCAAATTGTTATTAAATTTAAATTGATATCTGAAGACAAACGATTTTTTAGGATGAAGCGATCCGATGTATTGGATTTGAAGAGAAGTAATAAAAAATTCTACAACATTAAGAAAATTATTATGTTGATATTAAATGACTGTGGTTGCATTTGTAAAATAGACAATAGATGGGAATATGTATTTGTATGGCGTGAGCTTATACATAAATGGGTGTTTCTGTTCATAGTTTTTGTTTTGGTGTATGGAAGATTTAAAAAAAAGGATTGGTTAGTTTAATTGTGAACTTTGTAGTGATCAGTAGAAAAATAAAATAAAAATCCAAAATGAGTTCTCAATTTTTGAACAAGTTGCATAACTTGGGTATGGTTAAACCATTAAAAAGTATAAGCGATCTTCAATCCATTACCTACTTGATAAAAAATGGGAAGAAAACTCTTACGAAATACGGTTCAAAAATTCTTTTGGAAATGGAGAGTTTTAAGGTATTTTTACCTTCTAACTTCAATGAACTTTCAGAAGAAGAAATAGGTCTGTTCTCAGGCTATTTTTTGAAGGTTTCTGAAGCATCACTTCCAGGAGGGCAACCAAGTGTGTTGTCGTCGAGTGTCGATGTTTTATTAAAACAAATACATACATTGCTTTTTCGTGCCTCTTTAAAAAAACTAGTAGTAAAATATTTCAATTCGAACACCTTTAAGTCGAACATTATTTTTTAGATGCGCGTAATTCGCGTAAAGTTGAATTTTGCACACGGGAGGGTTTCGGAAAATTCAACTTTACGTACGTTGTGTCGAAAAATACGATTCAATACTTCTGCGGCAAAATTTATTTCGCCATTTTTCGCTTGTTAAACTCAAAACGGACTCGTGGAAATTAACAATTCTAAATTTTACCACACTAGTATCGAAATGTACTTTAACGCTTAATTCGCATATCTCTCTTAATCAAGAATAAAAAAGGTAGGTACTCGAGATAATTACTAATTAGTCCAGCATATTTCCACACTTCGCAAAAAAAAAATACGAGGCATAGAATTCAATTTTTTTTTGAATCTGGAAACCCTTTGCTGAGTTAGGCTGCATGGATTTAATATTTTTTGAGTTTAAAGTTTTGGGTTAATAGCGACTTTGGGGTATATAGCTTTCGAGTTTGGATTTTGTGGGGTCAACTAATTTTGGTTTTTATTTTTGGGGTTTATTAGATTGTACAGTTTAAATATCGCGGTTTTATGGTTTAAATTTCTTAATGGGATGAGAAAAACATAGCGAATTCATTTGTAAGTAATTTGGTTTCTTTTTTGAAATTATTATTCATTACTTCGTCGATGTTAGATTTTTTCCTTTCCAGAATCTCATTTATAAGACCCCAAGTTTTACGCGGATCAGTCTTAAATTCAATAAATTGGGTTTTATAAAAGTTAGTCTTTTGAATTGCAATGTTTTTATTTAATTTGTTTCGCATTATTTTGTATTCCAGTTCATAGCTGATATTTTGTCTATTATTTTTCCATTTCCCATATAGTCTATCTCTTTCCTTACACTCAATACTAATATTTTGGGTTATCCAAGGTTTGATTTTTCGTATATTTGAATGTTTTTTGATAATTGTTGATTTTGTGTAGATTTCTGTAAGTTCCTCTTCTAGAAGAGAATTCCAATTGTTTTCTAAAATGAGTTGGTTTATTTTTGCATTGCAAATGTAAGAAGAACTCTCATCTCGTTTAATTTGATGGCTTTTAACTTTTGTGAAGTATAATGTCGCATAATGATCAGAAATGTCGTTTTCAATAACTGCGGTATAAATTGGATTCTCGATGTTGCTTACTAGAACATGATCAATTAGCGATTCGGTTCCCTTGTTAAGATCAACTCGTGTACATTTCGTGATTACATTCGTTAGTGTTGAAGTAGCCAGCATCTCCAAGTAATCTTTCACATAATATGAGCTTAAATTTGAAGTTTTAACATCAATGTTAATATCTCCCATTATAACATATTCCTCGTTTTTTCTTGTTTTCCGCAAATTTTTCTTAAATTCATCAATAAACGCCACTTTACTAAAACCAGGTGGTCTGTAAACACCAACCACAAATAATATTGTCTTATTCTCTTCAGTAAAATTAATTTTAATGCTTTCATATGACATTGTTTCCATAACTATTCTCTGATGACTTAGTTCTTTTCGAATAAACATCATTATTCCTCCTCCTCTCCGATTGTTTCGATTAAATATTTCTTGTTCAAAACCATTTAGTTGATAAAAGCATTTTTCTTCATCCTTTATAGTTGTTTCTATCAAAATAATAACTTTTAATTCATGTATGAAGTTATTTATATTCAGAAAGAAATAGTTCCAATTCAATCTAAGCGATCTAATGTTAAAACATAAATAACAACCAGAATTATTTTTTAATTCACTTAGGTACATCAATGTCACTAAATGCATGTATTACCCTACAAATTTAAATTTTATAACTCACTATCCCTAACCACTCGCTGCTTCTGGGGTACTAAAAGCATTGCGTTGCGTACCTAGCCTAGCTCTCGTTTCAAATGGGGATGAATCAACACGATTAGATTTGTTCTAATGTTTTTTTAAAAGAAAAAAAAAATTGAATTCGGTAACGGGCCAAATTGTTATTAAATTTAAATTGATATCTGAAGACAAACGATTTTTTAGGATGAAGCGATCCGATGTATTGGATTTGAAGAGAAGTAATAAAAAATTCTACAACATTAAGAAAATTATTATGTTGATATTAAATGACTGTGGTTGCATTTGTAAAATGGACAATAGATGGGAATATGTATTTGTATGGCGTGAGCTTATACATAAATGGGTGTTTCTGTTCATAGTTTTTGTTTTGGTGTATGGAAGATTTAAAAAAAAGGATTGGTTAGTTTAATTGTGAACTTTGTAGTGATCAGTAGAAAAATAAAATAAAAATCCAAAATGAGTTCTCAATTTTTGAACAAGTTGAATTACTTGGGTATGGTTAAACCATTAAAAAGTATAAGCGATCTTCAATCCATTACCTACTTGATAAAAAATGGGAAGAAAACTCTTACGAAATACGGTTCAAAAATTCTTTTGGAAATGGAGAGTTTTAAGGTATTTTTACCTTCTAACTTCAATGAACTTTCAGAAGAAGAAATAGGTCTGTTCTCAGGCTATTTTTTGAAGGTTTCTGAAGCATCACTTCCAGGAGGGCAACCAAAACTTGAATTCCTCCCACCCGTTGAAGAAAAAGTAAATTATAAAAAATTTGGTTTAAAAAGCAAAGAAAATATAGATAAGTTTGTTTTTATTCAATAGCGTTATGAGGTAGTTTCATCCACTGAAACAAAAGTAAAGCGGTTCAACCTGAAGGCCAACAAAATAGAGTTTAGGATCTGTCCTATCCCCAAAGGAGCAGAGCCGACAACATGGGTAAGAATTGCCGTTGAAGAGGCACTTAAATTTGCATTTCAGGGTGTGGGGGCTATGGACAAGGTTGGAGTGACGTTTAATGGAAAAGGATTTTTCAAGGAGAGAGGAAGTGGTTCTGCACAGATACTTTCGAATTAACGGTTACTTCCATAAAACTACCTTCAGGTAGAGGGAATACCCGCGAATCTCATTACAATTCATATGAGGAAGAATGCCTTAAAAAACGTGGGATCATATCCATCAAAAACAAGGATAACTTGTGTTTACCCCGAGCCTTAGCAGTAGCAGTAGCATATGCGGACAAGTCATTAGATGCTTACAAAGTGCGAAATCATGTGGGAAAACTGCAAAAAATAAGAGCGGAAATATTGGTTAATAATGCCAATATCACTGTACCATTCGATGGTTGTGGTATAGAAGAACTGATAGAATTTCAGAGATATATAGCCGATTATATAATTACGGTTTATGAATATGCAACAAAAGGAAGAACAGTAATATTTGAAGGGATAGCAACAGATGAACCAAACAGAAAAAGAATTAATTTACTTCACCACAAAAATCATTTCAATGTAATAATTTCATTAACTGCTGCATTCTGTTGTTCCTACTATTGCGAGACATGCCATAAGCCGTATGATAATAAAAAAGCACACAGATGTATTAAATCTTGTCCACAATGCCACAAAACACCAGCTTGCAAAGCAACTGCTAATGAGAAGCTCTGTGGAGAATGTAATCGAAATTTTCGAGGTAAAATATGTTTCGACTACCACAAATCTTCAAGTTCAGGACAACAATCTATGTGTGATGAAGTCAAAAGATATCTAAATTGCCTGAAAACTACTGGAAAAAGTGATCATGTGTGCGGTGAATATTTTTGTCATACACGCAAAATATACATACATATGTCCCGCAAAATCACCAATGCTATATGATACCAAAAACAAGAACACCAAATTTCCACAAATGTCTTTATATTTTTTTATGATTTTGAGAGCCGCCAAGAAAAAGAATCAGATGGCTTTTCATTCAAATTACATAAGCCTAAGTTGTGTGTTTTCCAGAAAAGATGCAATTTATGTATTGACATAGATAATCTGCATTTCTGCCAGCAGTGTTGTTATAGAAATCACGTTGAAACCAAAGACGTGGTGCCTAACTTTCTTAACTATATTTTAAAGATTCGTCAGGTATTCAAAACAGTGATTGTAATAACTCACAACGGTCAGGCGTATGACCACCAATTTATATTGAATTACATTTTGGAAAATACAAGTCTGAAACCGCAATTGATAATGCGTGGAACAAAAATAAATCTCATGCAAGTTGGAAATGTAACATTTATAGATTCCCTCAATTATTTCCCAATGGCATTATCGAAATTACCAAAAGCTTTTGATTTACCATCAACTTTAAAGAAAGGTTATTTCCCTCACTTTTTCAACACGACAGAAAATGCTAGATACCAAATTAATTTTACAACACCAAATTTTTACTTTTTAAAAACTTTAGTTCAAAGTACTTAGAGTAACATTTGGTTTCGCGGTCGATGGTAGACTGCCGTCATCATCTTGCCATGAGTCTCGGTTCGGTCTTGGATACCGTGGGATCCTTATCTCCTGCAGTGTCAGCGATGTTCGTTGTTCGTTGTTGATCGCTGTGTGGTCTCCATGGTGTAGGATGTTGTTTATATTTATGCAAGTGTTGCAGTTTTTGGGCTTGCGTTCATCATAATGATTATTTCATTATGTGGTGGAGTCAGATATATTAACTCTCCCCCTAGTCAATAGAAGATTGTCCCAATCTTTCTTGAATTAATATGTTTGCTCTGGTTCCGGTTTCTTCCATGAGCTCAATGATGTCTCGGTTTGTACGTTTTGATTCGAAAACTTGGTAATACTTAAATAATTTGAAAATAGCAAACACTGTTACAATTATAAGAAAATTAATTGATAAACCCCACATTATAGGGTGTTCTTTTACTTCTGTTAAATACGGTTCAATATAATCAATATTTGTGTATTTTAAATCTAGATCAAACAAAGTTATAAATTCAATTATTTTTATTTTAGATGGTTTGCTAAATTTCATGTGTTCCAATATTTTATTTTTTGTATTGATATATGTCTTATTATTTATGTTTACATTTTTTTCAAATTGTATTAGGTTTATTCCTGATACTTCTTTATTATTAACAATATGTGATCCAGTAATAACAATATTTCCTTCGCTTATTATTTCTATGGGAATATTTCTTTCTTTTATTTTAGTGCAATTAGCTTCTAGTTTATTAAGTAGGTCTGTCAAACAATTTGGAGTTTTAATAATAATACTAGTTTATTAAGTAGGTCTGTCAAACAATTTGGAGTTTTAATAATAATACAAAAATCATTATTCAATTCTTTTTTACAACTGGTTTCATAGAATAACTTATTATATTTAATCAATTCTTTTGGTATAATTAATCGTCCACCATTTACATTATTACTCCTTGTTTTATAATGATTGAATAAAGCAAATACCTTTGGATATTTGATGTATAAAATAATGATTTCGTTTTGTTGAACAATTTAAAATTCGGATGCATCTAATACATCTGTTATAGATACCTTTACTTTTTCCCTTTTCATTATGTTTTCTATTTCATCCAAATTCAAGATTAAGGTATTTAAAATATTAACTTTACTTAGATTAATTGTATTTACAATTTCTCTTAATTCTACTATAATGTATTTAACAATTCTAATATTTTTATTTTCTTTAGTGTTTGATTCACTTTTATTGTCATATGATTAAACAATTGTTTGTTAATGGTTAATTGTTTGTTATTAGAAGCGATTAGCTCTTGTAGTTTCAATTCTATTCTGATAGCATCGTCGTGGTCTGGACTACCAGATATCCACTTCCACAGGGTTCCTATTTCGTTTATCCCTCTACGTTCCCTATTTCTTATTAATAATTGACTCAGTAATTTGGTAGCTGTTTCTAATTCCTGTTTTATTTCGTTAGACGGTTTTTTATCTATGGATATGTCACTTAAAATCTCTGCGTATGACGTTAAATTAATGACATGAAAAAGTTCGCTGGTGTCTTCGTAAATTGCAGCTGTTTTATCTTCTACTAATATGTATTCATCATTCGAATATTCCGTTATTTGATATCCCATTGTAGTGGCGACTAGCATGAAGATTATTAGCATCATCATCATTTGTAAGGTTAATTTCTTATGTTATCTTTATGAATTCGTCTATTGTTTGTGTCTATAACGACATTTCCTGAATCCTCTCTAACTTTCTTTTTAACATATAATGGTTTATTTTTACTTCTTCTCTGACCTGTATCAACGAAAATTGTTTCACCTTCTTTATATACTTTACTTTTCCTATGCTTATTAAAATATCCTATCATTTTTTGTTGGTGTGAATGGATTCTATCCTTAGTTTCTACGTCACTAATATAATTGAAGCACCCGGTGCAACAACCAGATAACTCCACTTTTTTGCGAAATATGTTTTTTAATGCAGAAATACTAAAAAAAAACCCTGCATCGTTCGGTGTAAAAAAATGACAAATCCATTGACTCTTGGATAAGGAAACTCGGGTTTGGAGTTATCACTCTATTCAAAACGGAGCAAGAATAAGACATCTCCTGGAGTTGTCTTGTTTTTGCACCGCTTTTCAACACAGTAAATGCTTGTGCACCGCTTTAACAAAGTAAGCTTTTGCACCGCTTTCATAACAGTAAACGAGGTTTACAGCTATGAGTGTATAACAAAGTTTTTGCTTGAATCTACTGTATTGTTTTGAAATGTATCATTTTGTTCAGTTAATTCTTGGTGCGAGGGTACGTAATTAAAAAAAATGAGTGAAAGTGAATCAGATTTTTCCATATCGGGCTCCGAATATGAAAATGGATCTCACGATGAGGAGACATCGAGTAGTGCTGATGCTTTACCTGTTCAAAAAGGTAATAAATTTATTCGAATGTTTGAGTTTTCAGTGTAATATTATTGGTTTGTATGGCTTCAGGAAAAAAGCGTGTGCGCAATCAGAACGCGTGGAAAAGAAACGTAGCTAAAAGGAAGAGAGCAGAAGTCAAGAAGTACACAAATCGTAAGGGAAATACCGTAGCAGCAAAAACAATGGGCCAGCCATGCAGTTGCAAGAAAAAATGCTTTGACGCTGGACGCCAGAATCTGTATGCAAAAGTTTTTCATGAATTTAATAAGCTGGGAAATAAAGAAAAACAAGACGCATATTTGTGTGGATTGATAAGGCAAAATGCAGTTAAGAGGCGTCGATCTGCGAGTGGAAATGAGGTGAGGAAATTCCAAAATAAATATTTTATACGGGGCATTAAACATGAAATAGAGGTATGTAAAAAAGCATTTTGTTCAGTTCATGGAGTCCATAAAAGTCG
Source organism: Eupeodes latifasciatus (assembly GCA_920104205.1). Taxonomy (NCBI): domain Eukaryota; kingdom Metazoa; phylum Arthropoda; class Insecta; order Diptera; family Syrphidae; genus Eupeodes; species Eupeodes latifasciatus. Next base: position 261,088,397 of record OV049924.1, on the reverse strand, counting down.
AATCGAAAGACTCTCAAGCTTTTTGCTTAAAAAAGTAACTGGGCCCTCTGACATGAGAGGTCGTCACACCAACAGAGTGAACGAGATTCCAGAAGATGTTGTCCAAAATATTGACAGTCACATTAAAAGTTTCCCAAAACGATCTTCTCACTACAGCCAAAATAAGGAATCGAAGTACTTACCTTCCGACTTAAATGTAAGGAAAATGTATAATCTCTATTTAGAAAAGTTTGAGCCAAGCGTTTTTGCATTGATGACTGAACAAAATGGTAACCCAAGCCAAAAGTTACTTACGATTTTTATAGGGAATACTTTGCAAAAAATTTCAAGCTTTCTTTTGGATCACCTAGATCAGACACTTGTCAGACGTGTGATAGTCATGAAAAGAAAATAGCTGCAACTGATTCCGAGGAAGAAAAACGTGCACTCAAGGTTGCAAAAGATCTTCACGAAAAGAAGGCTAAAGCCTTTTATGATGATCTACGGGAAAGAAGCTCCGAGTGCCTACAAGACTTGACAGTTGAGTGCATTTCTTTTGACTTTCAACAAAATTTGCCACTTCCACTAATACCATCCGGTGATGTCTTTTATAAAAGGCAGTTATGGGTCTTTAATTTTTGTATCTTTCAATGCAGTACCAAGAAAAGCTACATGTACATGTATGATGAGACCATCGGGAAAAAGGGTCCAAATGAAGTCATAAGCTTTTTACATCATTTCATGGAACACATTTTAAGTGAAACTATGACGAAATTATATTAATTTTCCGATAACTGTGGCGCTCAAAATAAAAACAACACTCTCGTCCAATATTTATATGCTCTTGTAAAACACAAAAATATAAGCCTTATTGAACATCACTTACCAGAACCGGGACACAGTTTTTTGCCCTGCGATCGCTCTTTTGGCGTTATAGAAAAACAAAAACGACGAGTAGAACGTCTTTATCTACCAAAGGACTGGCAGAATTTAGTGGAAAAGTGTTCCAAAAAGTTTAATGTGATATCAGTGAGCAATAAGGACATATTTGATTTTAAAACGAGCCTGGCTCCGTTTTACAAGAAAACTGTGACCAACAAAGATCGTATTAAGTGGACCATCTCGAAATATCGAAAATTTTGCTACACAAAAGAAGAAAATATGGCAAGCGTTTCAGCTTCCATTAGTCACCATGGGCCATTTACAACATACGACATAGAAATAAAAGCAAACTTGCATGGTGACCCCTTTAAGCCAAAACTATTATATAAAAATAATCTTTCCCTCAACCCCAAGAAATATGAGGATGTCATAAACTTGGCGCAAAAGTATGTTCCTCCAGCGGATATGCATTTTTACAATAACTTGATGTCGCAGCAGTCAGTCCAAGAAGCTGAAAACTCAGACTACGAAGATGACAACGAGGTTCCCTTTTAATTCATACTAAAATCGGTGCAAAAACAGGACAAGTCCAAAAACAAATTTATTTATTTTTTTACTTAAATGTACAATTTTTTAATATAAATAATAAATAAATTCCTTTTGATGATTTGATTTCAAAATTAACTAATATTTTGCAATAAGTTCGATTTCTTATTTTTGAGATAGTTTTTTTTTAATTTGCTCAACATTTCAAAAAGTGGAGTTATCTGGTTGTTGCACTGGGTGCTTCAATTGTGGAATATGTCTGTCGGTCGTTTTTCAGTCACTGTGTGGATTGTTTCATTATATTTTTTGTGGCTAGAGGCATAATATCTTTAATGTCTGTTAAAAACGTTAATTCTTTAACTATCCGTATGAGTTCTGTAAGTGTTGAATGGATTCTTTCTATTGTTCCATTGCTTTTAGAGTGTGCGGGTGGTGTTGTTTTAGGATTAATATTTAAAAGATTATAAGCACATTGTGCAGAAGGTGAGCAAAACGCTTTCTCGTTATCAGTTACTAGGGTTTTTACGTTACCGAATATTGGTAATATTTCTATCATTCTATCTTTCGCTTCTATTTTAGAATTTACCTGGGTAATTATCAAATATTTAGAGAATGGGTCTGTCATTGTAAGAAAAGATGCATTGTCACAATAATATATGTCTGCGTGTACGCGCTCTCCTCCTTCTTCGGGAATTGGAGCCTCTCCAATTGGTTGCTTATTGGGGTGTCTGTCATATTTGTTTTTCTTGCAGATCTCGCATGTGGCATTTATTCCAAGAATTTGCTTAAATGCATTCGGCCAAAAATATTTGTTAACAATTTGTTTGTATACTTCCTTAGCTTGTCTATGAGCTCTATTATGTTCAACTGTAATTATTTCTAATTGTTCTTCTTTCCCTGTAATGTCTTCTACTATCTGGTTGCAAAATATAAATTTTACCATTGGGAATTCATTTAAAAGTTCGTTTTTTATTTTAAAGAATGTCTCTTCGGTACTATATACACCTACAGTTAGACCTTTCTTTGTTATATGTTTGATTTTTTCTAAAACCTCAAAATCTTTAAATAAAATGGTATGTCTCCAATAATTTGGATGGATTTCTTTTGAAATAATATTATTATTTAGGGCTTTGTTTATAATAAATTGTGCTTTATAACTATTAACCCTTTGATTAACTCTTTTAACATCTGGTATGGGGTTACTATCTGCACTATGTATTGTTGCATTATTTGATTGCACATCGTCGCTCATCATGTTTAGTTCTTGCCTACTAAGAGCATCAGCTACGACATTTTCCTTTCCTGGCTTATAAATAATTACAGGGGCGTATTCTTCTATGAATGCTCTCCATCTTTTGATCTTCGCGTTAGGATTCTTATCACCGATTGCGAATGTCAGTGGTTGGTGGTCCGTATATATGCGGATTCCACTTACACCGTATAAGTAATTTCTTAAGTTTTTAAGCGCCCAAACGATAGCAAGAAGCTCTTTTTCGTTCGTCGCGTAGTCCTCTTCTGTTTTACTAAGAGTTCGACTAATAAAGATAATCGGTTTGTTTGATTGGCTAAGTACTGCGCCTATGGCTGAGTTACTAGCATCTGTCGTAAGTTCAAACTGAGCATTAAAATCAGGTTGATTTAATGTTATTTGCTCACATAATTTATCTTTCATTGTCCTAAATGCCTTGATAGCTTCTTTATCGAATTCGATTGCTATTTTCTTACTATTATTTTGACCTGTTCGGCCATTTTCTCCTCTAAGGTATTTTGTTAACGGCTTAGCGATCATTGCGTAGTTCCTTAAAAATTTACGGTAGTAGCCGGATAGTCCTAAGAATGATCTTAGTTGACGTAAAGTCGTGGGTTGGGGAAATTCTTCGATACATTTTGTCTTTATTGGATCTATTTTAATACAATTTGAGGATACTATGTATCCCAAAAATTCTACTTCTGTCCTAAAATATTTTGATTTTTCGCTAGAGATGCACATATTCGCAACACTTAAGGCTTTGATTATTTCTTCAATGTGTGCTAAGTGATCTTCTTCACTTTCTGAAAAAATTATTACATCATCGATGTAAACGTGGCAAAATTTGCCAATGTATTCACGGAGTATGTCGTCCATAGCTGCTTGAAATATAGCGGGTGCGTTTTTCAACCCAAATGGCATTCGTAGGAATTCATACTTGCCATTATTAACGCTAAATGCAGTTTTTTCCCTATCACTTTCTTTCATTCGGATTTGATGGAATCCACTTTGGAGGTCCAAGGTTGTGAAAAACCTTGCCTTCCCTAAATTTGCTAAAATAACTGATGTATCCGCCATTGGATATTTTTGAGTCTTAGTAAAAGAATTCAATTTTTTGTAATCTATTACCATTCTATGTTTCTTTGAGCCATCTTCATCGATTCCTTTTTTATCAACAACCCATACAGGAGAGTTATATGCGCTCCTACTAGGTTGTATAATATTGTTTGCAATGAGATTTTCTATTTCCTTATTCACAAAGCTTGCTACAGATTGTGGATAAGCGTAACCCTTTGTCCATATTGCAGAGTCATTTGTAGTATCTATGCTACATTTTATGCTCGTATTATAGGGCAAAAAGTTTGGGTTTTCCGTAAACACTCCTTGGTATTTCCTTAAAATTTCTTTGAGTCTTCCTTTATTATTATCGTTTTCTAACATAATCTCTAAATTATTTATCAATTGATCATTAAATACTAAAGGTACTATGCCCTGATCATATTCTAATGTGGAGTCTCTAATATTTATGTTACCTTTTACTTTGCGCAAAAGATTAATACCAATTATCGCATCGTAATCTTTTAGCTCGTTTAATTCAAAGAACCTTTCTTTGACTCCTAAAATGTTTATTTCTTGAAATTTTTTTATAATGGTGGTTCCATGAACACTTTTAACTTGCGAAGGGATGTCTAATAATTTACTAGCAAATAGTCCAGGTTTTACATAACTATGTGTGGCACCTGTATCTATTAAAATGTTGACTACTCTACCTGACTTACTATCCGTTCTTTTAATATATGGTAAGTCGTGCCTTAATCTAAAAAATTGTGACTTTCACTTAAATTATTCAAGCGAGGCACTTTAACCACCGCTACTTGACCACTGTTCGGTCGATCTCTCTTGAACGGATTATTGTTATCCCGATTCGCGTTATTGAACTGGTTGTTTGTGTTTCTTAAATTGTTATTACCGTTCGAATTTTGCCATTGTGGCCTATTTTGTTGGTTTTGCCGTTGAGGCACAAAATTCCCACTCGCCATATCCATCCTTGGTTGATATCGGTGGTTTTGATTAAAATTATTTTGGGGAACATAATTTGATCTGTAGTTAGGTTGTTGGGGTATAGGTCTAGGGATATTATGTCTATAAGTTGACCTTTCAGTGAGATTTTTAATACGATTCTCGTTTGTTTCAATTTCTTGTGCCCTAGCAAGAGCGTTTGGAAGATCTCCGTGGTTAAGTGAAAAAACTATGTTACTGGTTGGTTGGTTTAACCCTGTAACAAAAACTCGTAGCGCATTTTGTCGTGCTCTGTCTGTTAAACACTCAGTTTCAGCGGTTCTAGGACCGTAAGTCATAATAGTCTTATTTATAAGTAAAGTCATCACTTTAGTCACCTCATCGTAGAATTCCTGCAAAGATTTTTTATCTTGTCGCATCCCGCTTAACTCTGTTTCTAACATGTGTACCGGTCTCTTGTCGCTGTAGGTCAAGTCAAGGCGTCCTATAATTGCGTCAACATTTAAAGGTGTCCCGTGACTTGTCAAAACGTCATTTGCCTTGCCTACTACTTTATTCCTAACTATATTTACAACGGAATAATACCTAGTGCCACCCTTACATGCGTCGTAAACTTTCATTGCATTTGTCAATGCCGTATGCCATGAGACGTAATTATCCCCATCAAACTGAGGTATGCATTTGGCTACTTCTAACCCTTCTCCCCCTAGAATTGTAGGATCTATAGTCACATCCTTATATGGTTCAATATTATCGTGGGGGCACAAAGCGGATAATTGCCTTGTAAGAAGGTCAATTTCTTTTCTTAACCCAGCTGTGGATTCTGCTATAAGATTGCCTACAATCTCTGACATTTGATCTGCTGTCATAGCCATCTTAACACTTTATTATAATAACAATTATTTTCTTTTTATAATAGCCTGGAATCACTTTATCTAATTTTTAATCACTTTTATCTTAATTATAAATTTTGTATTTCTTATTTATATATATGTAAAAAAAATATACAATTAGTTCTTACTATCCAAGTTTCTTTAATCAGTTGTTGGGTTGAAATTTCAGCGTCAGAGCTTACTTTTCAGATCTGTGGGAATCGATGTGCCGGGTTTGCTTAGGGTGCTTTACGCCTTAAGTCTTGGAGTCGTTCCCCGCGCTGTTCAGATTTTATGTCTGATTGTTCAAGTTCCCGTGGCTGAAGGGTACTTGTTTCTTTCCCCTTCTTGGATGCCTTCGTTAAAATGTTAATTATCGACCGTTTGGTTTTTCATCCACTGAATCACTTTATATTTTTTAGTCGAACAATTAAATTAACTAATTTTGTCGACTGGTTGGTTTTTCACCCACTGATTCACTTTATATTTTTTAGTCGAACAATTAATTTAACTTAAACGGGTCCCTGCTCGGGCGCCAATTAATTTTATAACACCAAATTTTTACTTTTTAAAAACTTTAATTCAAAGTACTTAGAGTAACATTGGGTTTCGCGGTCGATGGTAGACTGCCGTCATCATCTTGCCATGAGTCTCGGTTCGGTCTTGGATACCGTGGGATCCTTATCTCCTGCAGTGTCAGCGATGTTCGTTGTTCGTTGTTGATCGCTGTGTGGTCTCCATGGTGTAGGATGTTGTTTATATTTATGCAAGTGTTGCAGTTTTTGGGCTTGCGTTCATCATAATGATTATTTCATTATGTGGTGGAGTCAGATATGTTAACTTACCATGGAAAATTACCTCATTATAAATATTACGGACCTGACTCGATGAAAACAGCTGAACGTGAAGTTTTCTTTAAATGGTATGAAGCACATAAAGATGATAACTTTATAATGGAACGTGATCTTGTGGACTACTGTGTCAGTGATGTAAAAATTTTAACTGATACTTGTCTTAAATTTAGAAATTTGTTTCTTCTTCAATGTAATGTTGAACCATTCTTGGAGTCTACTACGATTGCATCTGCATGCAATCTAGTATTCCGACGAAACTTCCTTGTTGAAAATACAATTGGAATTATACCGAAAAACTGTTACAGAAACGTCGACAACCAATCGAAGGTAGCAATTAAATGGCTAATTTGGGAGGCAAAACAAAGACGTATTAAAATTAAACAATCTTCAAACGGTCAAGAAACAGTTGTTGCCGGAGGCAAAGTTGATGGATTTTGCGAGGAAACTAAACAAATATTTGAATTTTATGAGTGTTATTATCATGGTCATCCTGAATGTTAAAAATATAATAGGAATGAACCTCTCACTGTTGATACATTTGATACTTTAAATCGAAGGTTTGAAAGGACGTTAGCAAAAACAGCTCGTTTAAAGTCATTCAAGTATGATGTCATCGAAGAATGGAAATGCCATTTTAAAAATAAGTTATCTCTGTTTAAGGACACGGACCTTGAATTTCTAAGAACATATCATCTCGTTGAAAAATCTCCGCTCGACCCTCGTGAAGCTTTTTATGGTGGACGAACTGGTAACACATCTAGCTACTATCAATGCACGGAAGGAGAACAAATAAAATATATTGATGTTTGTTCCTTATATCCTTGGGTGTGTAAATGTTGAAAATTTCCCATTGGACACCCAAAACTACACACAGATTCTGTCGAATGTTCAATTTTAAAACTTGAAAAAATCAGTGGTTTAATCAAGTGCAAAATATTACCTCCAAATCAACTATTTCATCCTGTTCTTCCTATCAAACAAAATAACAAACTGATGTTTACCTTGTGCAGATCTTGCAGCGATAAAGTGTGTAGTGATGATATTTGTTCTCATTCTGAGAGTGAAAGAGCTTTATGTGGAACATGGGTAATTGAAGAAGTTGTTAAAGCCATTAAGACAGGTTATAGAGTTCTTACAATTTTCGAAATATGGGAATATGATACCATACAGTATGATAAAAATGCAAATTCAAGAGGCTTATTTGACGCTATGATGGATACATTTTTAAAAATTAAACAAGAAGCGTCGGGGTGGCCGTTCTTGTATAACGGAAGAAGATAAGGATAACTATATTACTAATTTCCTCAAAATTGAAAATATCGAGCTTGACTATTCCGAAATAATGAAAATTGAAGGTAAAAGATCTTTGGCAAAACTTATTCTTAATTCATTTTGGGGTAAATTTGGTCAAAGAGAAAACCAACCCCAAATATCCATTATAAATAATCCTGCTGAATTGTATGAATTAATAACAAATCTTTCCGTGAACGTCTGTTCAATATTTCCTGTGAATGAAACAAATTTAATATTGAACTATCAATATAAAGAAGAATCTGCTAAGTTACTGAACACAGCTAATGTCTGCATTGCAGCATATACGACTACACAAAAGCGCGTTTAAAGCTCTACGAATATTTGGAGGAATTAGGTAAACGAGTGTTGTACTACGATACGGATTCCGTAATATTCGTAAGCAGAGAAGAGGAAAGTGATCCTGAAACTGGCAACATGATTGGAGATATGACTAACGAACTATAATGCTTCGGCGAAGGAAGTTTCATAACAGAATTTTGTGAGAAAATTATGAATAGGATCTACTGTAAGTCATATTATTTTAAATTCAAAAGAATAGTTACGGCTTACGATCCACAATCTGCATTTGTAGGGTGGTTTAGTTATTCACTATTTTATGTGTTTTTAACCGGTTAAGCTTTTTCGGAGTTCAAAATATTTTTTTTTTTATCGTAGGTTATATCTGGTTAGATTTTATACTCTAACTATAAATGGGAAAGATAATTCAATTGTTCATAAAAAGGTGACCAAGTTGTCTATTAATAAAGAAAAATAATAATAAAACTATAAAACGAATTTAAAAAAAAAAAAAAAAAAAAAAAAGAATACAAAAAATTAAAAGGGAAGGTAAATAAAATAGTGAAAATTATAAAGTCAACCTGCGGAAAATAAAATATCGAAAAAAAAAATATATACATATATATGGGGCGAATGCTGAATTTGAACCGGGAAGCCTGGACATCGCGAGGGGATCGACCGTTTATACCACTCCACCACGGTAGGCCATCGAAGAAGAAGCAGATCTTAAGAAGTAGAAAAGAAGCCAGTTGGTTTTGGAAAGTCGGAGATCTCAGATCGTGTGTGTTTAAGATATTAAAATTGTAAAATAATATTGTGGTACTTAAGTTATTGTACAATAACCTGTCGATCGAGATTTATGGATCCGGGCTCATGTATAAAAATAAAATAAAAAAAAAAGGAATCGTATAATTGTCCAAATAAAAAATTTTACGAAGACCGACGAATAACAAGATAACGAAAATCTGTAAGTATATAATAAGGCGGTGACGCACACGTGATCACAGAATTTCGAAGAAGTTCGTATTATCCCAGAAGTGTTTTTTTATATACAGGTAAGGGACGGGAAAAAACTGGGAAATACCACACCCAAAAGTACCTACCCTCGACAAACTACCCCACCACCATACAGAACATAAGCACACCTGAGAAACACGCCACTAAATCACCACCTTCCAAAGCCAAAGAACAGTCAGAGGGCAGCAACGACAATCACCTGGGGATGCCCAAAATTCATTTTCACCCAGAAGACTAGCCCAGAAGCGAAGCCCAAGATAGTTTGTTTTATACGTCCATAAACGAACAACCAGAGCGTAAGACGGCAGCTCTAACAGGCCAGCCATAATCATCAAAAGTAGCATGCACTTTTAAGAACGAACTAAATACCAAAACAACACAGAACAACTTTAATAACTCAAGTTCACATACACCCTACCTAAAATAACATAAGACCTTACGTGCATCAGATACCGACTTCGTCTATCAGCAGCTACATCCAACAATGAACAATAATATCAACTTTAAACAACAAGAACATCAGACAGCACGAACAGCTGGTTCAATTTTCTAAATTTGATAAAAGCTAAGTATACCTACTTGCAAATGGTATTATTTTCAATTTTATTTGATATAAAAATAAAAGTTTCGTAAAATCTAACATTCAACTAAATAATATAAAAATAAAGAAAAAGAAAAACAAGAAAAAAAAGAAAAAAAAAAAACATAACTTAAAGTAACTTTAATTAAACAGAAAAAAAAGGTTAAAACTTAAGAAAAAGAAAAACCTGAGAAAATTAAAATTAAATGGATCTAGATTAAGTTATATTTTCAAGTCGATTTTAATAGGGTTTATTTTTGTAAAGCGAAAAGATTAAAATTCTTTCAAATATTTTACTTATTTACTACAGGTTTAAATTGATACACAAAATACACGCAAAACGAAATTTTTTCTTTTTTTTTTCTTGGAATAAGAACCAACAAACAAAACAAATAATTCTTCTTTAATGAATAAATAGTATTAGAACTAAATTGCATAATTGATCGAAACTAAATTTAAAATATAAATACTTGAAAGATACAAAAGAAGGGAATTTAATGAAAATTTAATTTTAAATTTATAATATAATAATTTTGAAAAATTAACTTATGAAAGATATACCTAATTGCATAGGACCTTTATATATATGAAGTTTTATGATTTTTTTATTTAGATTTTCTTTTTGATTCTGAAATATATCTTTGATGGGAATTTATTTCTGAACCTACCTATATATTTTTTTGTTTTAAATTAAAATTGATTAGAATAACCAAAAAAAATTTCAAAAATTCTAGTTTTGGAAAATATATTGTGATGAATAATTTTATGAAAGCCCTATATATATAATTTTGAAAATTTAATGAAGGATTTAAATTATATATTTATATTATTTTAAATAAATGGATTTAATTTTGTTACTACTGTAAAAAAAAAAAAGGGTAATTGAAGATATTTCTTTTGATGGATTTTTTTTCGGGAAGTTATTTCGCTTAACAATTAAATGATTACAGTAAAATGAATTGCTGATGATTCCAAACTAAAGGGTGGATGTGGAGAAGTTATGGATACTATTGGTAATAAAAGAAGGGGTTGGTGGAGGTGTGTACTCTGAACGACTGAAATTAAGTCTCTCTTTCCGCCTTCCCAATCATTGTAGCGTGTTCCAGGCGGAACTTTTGGCGATAAAAGAAGTCTTGTCCTGGCTTAAAGAAAACGTGATATCAACATCTGATATCCGTATTTTCTCAGACAGTCAGGCCGCTATCAAATCTCTGGACTCTGTCTCTACAAACTCTATAACAGTCCATAACTGTCGATCATCTCTAATGGAGATGGCACAACAGTTTAATATTCACTTTTGCTGGGTGCCGGGCTATAGAGACATTCCAGGTAACTGTAAGGCAGATGAACTCGCCAGGAATGGTACAGTTCAGCCCATTCTACCACGTTAGGCGCGTACTGGCATACCAATCGCTACTTGTAAACTGTTGCTAATGCAAGACGCTGTGAGGAGGGCAGGCACCAGGTGGAACAACATCACCACGTGTCAAGTCACAAAAAACATCTGGCCAACACTGGATTTAAAACGTTCAAGGTGCTTGCTCTCTCTAAGCAGATCGCATATAAGCTCGATAATAGGTGTCATAACCGGACACTGTCTAATAGGAAAGCACGCCATGAGATTAGGCGTATTCTCAAATGACTTCTGCAGAAGCTGTATGGACGAGGAAGAAGAAGAAACAGTTCTTCATCTTCTCTGCACATGCCCTGCTCTGGCTCGAAAACGCAAGAATTACCTAGGAGAATTCTTCTTTAACGATCTAAATCATATCGGCATAGGCAGCCTCTCACGTTTCGTAAGAGACTCAAACTGGTTCCATTGAGCTTAGGAAGAAACCTCAAGATTCATGTGGTATCACAATGGGCCATCAAACTGGCCTAAGTGTGTCCGTTTCCATCTTGGACAGCCACTTCAACCTAACCTAACCAAACCTTGGTAATAAACAAAGTTGATGTGAATTTAAGTTAGATTTTGTTTTAACGTAGATTTAGGGGGCTACTGCAAATAGCATTCGAGGTCGCAGTAACCATGGACGTAACAATGAAGTGTCACGTGGGGGGGATTTACCTCAAGAACAAAGAACACCTTGTTTTCCTCTCTTATCAAGGATGCCACTCAGATATTTTATTATTTTTTTTTTTTTACTCTTTACTGTGGGTCCAGAAGGAATATTTTATTAGCCTACTTCTTTGCGAACGGACGTAATTCGGTCTCATAATTTTGATTTTGAACCGTCTTTAAGTTACTTTTACCAACTTTCATTTTATATATTTTTCTATTTAATTCTTTTAATTGATCGGCATGATTATCATACGTAACGCCCGTCCTTGACTACTTAGGCAAGAACCTACCCAACCGACGAGCAGAGCCTTGGCTAAAGCGAGCATGCCGAGCCGATAGTACTCAGGATACCCTCCGCTCCTGCTGCTAGGATCACTCTTCAGAGTCCTGTAAGCTGGAAGTTGTAATGGTGGTGCGAGGAGTGGGGGTTTTGGAGGACTTGAAATTTAGGATGAATTCTTGATAAGCTGTGTAATTTTTGATTGAGGGTTTTGGCTTCTCTAGTTAATGAGATTTGAAGTCGCCCTAAATGATAGTCCTTGACTTACCAACACAGGTTCCGTTACAGGTGGCGCCCAACAAGGGGCCGGATTCGTCCTTTTTCGAAGAAGTGGGATTTACCAAGAGAAAGATTCTTTTGTTTATATTTGTTCTTTTTTGTTTTGTTAAATTTTGGGAATTTTTTTTGCGAAAAATGAACTCGAAGAAAATATTGTCTGACGTCCAGTGAATGAGCGATAGAGTCCTTGTTTAGGCTGTTGCGATCAGCTGAAACTTTTTCGACGAATTCAATTTTTTAAATGTTTGTCTTTTAAGGTCAATCCATATTTTGAATCTTTCCTTACTTACTTACTTACTTAAGGTGGCGCTACAGTCCGGGGCGGACCTGGGCCTCAACCAACATGCGTCTCCAGCCAGCTCGGTCCCTAGCTAGCTGTCTCCAGTTTCGCACGCCAAGTTGGTTGAGGTCCTCACCCACCTGAGTGCGCCACCTGAGTCGCGGTCTTCCTCTACTGCGCCGTCCCTCGGGATTGGATTCGAAGACCTTCCGGGCTGGAGCGTTGATGTCCATTCGCTCTACATGACCCAGCCATCTAAGCCGTTGGACTTTTATTCTGCTTACTAGGTCAGTGTCGCTGTACAGCCCGTACAGTTCGTCGTTATATCTTCTCCTCCATTCCCCATCTATACGTACGGGACCAAAAATCACCCGAAGAATTTTTCTCTCGAAGCATCCTAAGACGTTCTCATCCTTCTTTGACAGGGTCCAGGCCTCAGCGCCATAAATGAGAACCGGGATGATGAGTGTCTTATAGATGGTGATTTTAGGTGCTCGAGAGAGGACTTTACTTCTCAATTGCCTTCTAAGTCCAAAGAAGCAGCGATTTGCAAGAGTTATTCTTCGATTGATTTCAGCGCTGGTGTCGTTGCCCGTGTTTATAGCGGTGCCTAGGTAGACAAAGTCCTTAACTACCTCGAAGTTATAGCTGTCCATGGTGACGTTTTGTCCAAGACGTCGTTGTTCAATGTCCTTTTTTGATGACAGCATATACTTGGTCTTGCCCTCATTGACCACTAAACCCATCTTCTTCGCTTCCGTCGCAATGCTCAAAAATGCTCCACTGACATCACGCTTTGATCTTCCAATTATGTCAATATCATCTGCGTATCCGAGTAATTGGATGGACCTTTGGAAGATTGTGCCTCTAGTGTTGACGGTTGAGTTTTGCACAATTCTTTCCAGAACGATGTTGAAGAAGTCGCATGACAGTGCATCGCCTTGTCTAAAACCTTTTTTGACTTCAAATGCATCGGTGAGATCTTTTCCGACCTTGATGGAGCAGCGTGCATTCTCCATCGTCATTCTGCACAAACGGATAAGTTTGACAGGGATGCCAAAACTAGACATTGCTCTGTAGAGCTCTTCCCTATGGATGCTGTCATACGCGGCTTTAAAATCGATAAAGAGATGGTGGGTATCGATTTGAAGCTCCTGGGTTTTTTCCAAGATCTGCCGTAATGTGAATATTTGGTCGATAGTGGACTTTCCTGGTCTGAAGCCACACTGATAAGGACCTATCAGGTTGTTGACGAACGGCTTCAGACGTTCACATAGTACGGCAGAAAGGATCTTATATGCAATGTTAAGGAGACTGATCCCTCTGTAGTTGGCGCAATTTAAAGGGTCTCCTTTTTTATGTATCGGTCAAACTATGCTGAGATTCCACTCATCGGGCATGCTTTCTTCCGACCATATTTTGCAGATGAGTTGGTGCATGCTCCCTACCAAGTCATCGCCTGCTGATTAAATAGTTCGGCAGCTATGCCGTCAGCTCCAGCAGCTTTGTTTGACTTCAGTTTAGATATAGCTATCTTCACTTCGTCTAGGTCGGGTAGGCGGAATTGTTGATCTGCATCGCCTAAGTTGAGTGGTTCTACCTCCCTTACAGCGGGATTCGGTTCGTCATCGCCGTTATATAATTTGGAGAAGTGGTCTTTCCATATTCTCAACATAGACTGCGGTTCTACTACGATGTTCCCCTGATCGTCTTTACAGGCTTCGGTTTGTGGCTGGTACCCTTGGGAGTTCTTTTTTACCTTTTGGTAAAATTTACGAACCTCATTCCTGTTGTAACATCCCTCTATCTCCTCGATCGCGCGCTTCTCGTGCTCTCTTTTTTTCCATCTAAGAAGCCGGTGTTCCTCTCTCCTCCTCTGCTCGTAGAGCTCGCGAGCAGCTCTGGTCCTTCTGTGCAGGGCCGTTTTGTATGCCTCTTGCTTCGCTGCGTGCGCTTGCCGGCATTCGTCGTCAAACCAGGGGTTTCGCTGTTGTGGACGTGTGAAACCTAGCACTTCAGAGGCGGCATCTCTGATGGCTGCAAGGCAATGTTGCCACTGGTTTTCAATGCTTAATGCATGCAGCATAGGACTCCTTAAGAGGTTACTAGAGACTCGATCGGAAAAGGACATGGCAGTCTCTTGCGATTGTAGCCGTCTAACGTCGAAACTTCTCACAGTACTTCCTTGTTTTGGCTTGGACCGGGATATCCGTAGCCGTACCTTGGCTACAACGAGGTAGTGGTCCGAGTCAATGTTGGCCCCTCGGAATGTTCGGATATCCTGTATACTGGAGAAGTGTCGTGCGTCGATCGCAATGTGGTCAATCTGGTTGACGGTTGATTGATCAGGAGATTTCCATGTCCCCTTGTGGATATTGAGATGTGTGAACTGCGTACTAGCTACCAGAACGTCTCGCCCCGCAGCGAAATCGATCAGCCTGAATCCGTTGTCGGAGGTGGTGTCGTGCAGGCTGTATCTTCCGATTGTGCCACCAAAGATGTCTTCTCTTCCTAGCTTGGCATTAAAATCTCCTAAGACAATTTTAATGTCATAGCCAGGGCACTGCTCATATGTCTTGTCCAAGAGCTCGAAGAATATGTCTTTGGTGTCTTCATCTTTCTCCTCTGTTGGGGCATGCGAGCATATTAGGCTTATGTTGGCGAATTTAGCCTTGATGCGGATTGTCGTGATGCGCTCGCTCACACTGTTGAAACTCAAGACTTTTTGCCTGAGTCTAGTTCCAACAACAAATCCACACCCAAATAGGCGCTGCCTTTGTTCTCGGTAGCAGTCGCCGTAGTATATATCGCAGTCTTTTAGTTTGCGTTTGCCCGGTCCATCCCATCGCACTTCTTGGATGGCGGTAATATCTGCCTTGCAGCAGTTTAGGGCTTCCGCTAATTGTTCGGCTGCACGTGGTCTGTTAAGGGACCTAACATTCCACGTACAGATCCGAAGTTCGTTGTCCTTATTCCGTTTGCTTGGGTTGTCAACAGTGAATCCGTCCGTATCCGAGGCTTGTTGGTGCTTCGCAACTAGAAAATTTTTACGTGGTCAGGAAGTCACCCTGACGGCACAACCCCCAACCTGGAGGGCCAGATCCTTAGTATAACTCCAAGGACGGGGAGCCGGATGAACCGCTCCTTATAGGCCTGGGCTCCGAATAAGTCGTAGAAGCCCTATAAGGTGTTCACTAAGTAGTTCAGCCTTACTGGAACTGTAGACGCCACCGTTGATTCCATCTCGAGAATTCGTCCGCTGCCGTCTGGATAAGGAGAGGTGCCTTAGTGGAAACACCTCTCCCCCCTCTCTCGTTTGCTGCCCCCAACAACTTTCCACTGGGGTTAGAACCCAATCTCCAGTTGAGGTACTAGGCACCCGATGTTCACCACGGGGAGGTGAGAGTAGGAGTTGATAGACAGAGGTGGGTTTTGAGAAAAAACCTGTGGACGCTTGTGTCCTCTTGAATGCACATGTCTACCATTTGAACATCAACATTTTGAATCTTTCCATTGCTTTGAAATTTGCTAGTTCGGCCTTAAATTTTAAATTTTTTTAACGGGAGTTGAAAAGTCTCGGCCCAAACGCTTAGTAAAAAACTGGCTATTGGATGCGAGTACTTACAAAAAAACTACCCCTAACAATACGCGAAATTTTAGAAAATAACATAAATTCTTTTAGAAGAAACAAAATGTAGACACTTCTTTTTGGTTATAGAGATTTTTTTTTGGATTTTTGGATTTGTGGTGAGGAGGGAGAAAATATTAGGGTGAGTAGTCTGAGAGAGAAGATATATAATAGCATCATCGTCTGCCAAATTTTGTTTCATAGTTGAAACTTCCATATCCACCCTTGAATTCATATGATAGTCATAAATTAATTTTTTTTGGTTTGATGGAAATTTTTTTTATTTATTTTTTTTTTTGAAATTTTTTTCTTGAATGGCTCTATAATAACTAATTTAATAGATTAAGATATTTTCATAAACTTTTGTTAGGCATAGATTTACTTATAAATTCATCTTCCCATTGGAATTTGATATTTTTAAAGGAAAATAAGAAGAGAAATTAGTGGCGCAACTTAGGGTTCGGACGTCAGCTCTTTTGTTGTCAAATCCTTTTTTTTCGGTTAGGGAATTTAACCTGTGATTTTAATTTTTTTTTCCTTTTTAATTCCTTTCGCAAATTCGGGTTGTTTTCCTTCTTTACGTTCTAAAGGGGTTTGATTTTCTTGAAATAGACGAAATAATTTCGAACATATATATTTTTTTTTTACTGGACAGTCGTGAAGTTTGATAAAAACTCAACTTCCTTGATCTTTATTTGGACATTTCGAATATTTGTAAATATAATTTCGGCTTCATTATTAAAAATTCATTTTAAAGTTTCGTAAATTTGTTTTTATAAATCTTTGTGGCGCAAGGTTTTGGGTTTTAATAATTTAAACTGATTTTGGATAAGTATTACTTTTTTTTTTCTAAATAATAATGCCAAGAAAAAAACGATTATCGATTTCTGAGTTTCGAAAAATTCACGCATTAAGGAGTAAAACTCTGGCGTCAGCAGATAACCCAAACGCGACGCCTGCAGTGAGCCAAACTTGGGATTTTGGGCCTACGACTACAAGACAAGTTAATGCAGCAACCATTAATGAGACGGAAGGGGGTTCAATGCGGACTCAAGACAGTGCGATGTCTAACGTGGAAGAAAATCCTGATGGTACAACAGCACCAGCTGATCCCGAAGAAGATTCTGAAATCGAAGTCAACGAGGAGGATGAACTTATGACGGATTACATTGAAGAGGCGGTCACGGCAGCCATAGGGCTAAATCGTGCTAAGGATTTGGAGTTCTTTAGAGCGGAAGCAGAACAAGGTAGACTGGCCCTGCAACAAGAGATGGCAAACATTGTTCGCCGAACTCTTGCGTCCGTTTCACCAATGATAACTCCTCAACGGTTAGCAGAACCAAGAGATGCAACCACGAACACTATAAATGCGACCATTCCAAATGATCCGGCTATCGCTCAGTTCTCGCAATATCAATCAACGTCACACCCACCTAATTGCTGTAATGCTTCGGAAATAGAAATATTGAGAAGTATCTCAACGATTACGATACCCAGAATACCTCGAAACCAGCACGATTTATTCCACCTGCACGAAAAAATATTTCAGAACTAGACGTCGAGAAATCCGTCGAGCCATACGTCGAAGAAGTGGGACAAAGTTTAGAAGCTTTCCAGACGAAGAGGGATACCAGAAATTTTAGCTGCTGGAACTGTAAGGCGAAGGGCCACTCCTATTTCGAGTGCCCTGATCCCCAACGGAACTTATTTTGCTTCAAATGTGGATGGGATAACACCACCTCTCCCCAATGCCCTAGATGTTCGGGAAACGCCCACCAGAGCAGCTCAGTGAACCGGTCAAGTTGCTCACCGAAACAGAATCAGGAAGCCAAGTAAATGAAGCTCCATTCAACCTGAAAGTGTCCGTTTGTCCGTCCGTTAAAAATGATAACTTACCTGCAGTATGTCCGTCCGATAAAAAGGTAAATTTACCTGCCGTAACGATTCTCAAACCTGTTCGAATCTCGACCTCGGAAAACGCCAAGCCAAAGGTAACCAACCAACCACCGAAAATAGCACCAAAGACATTACATGAAAGATTGCAAAATTACTACAAGGTCAGAGAGAGAATTTTTGGTCAACAAGAACGAAAACTTTCTAGTAAAGTACAGAAACTTCGTGAAAAATTCAAGGCCAAGAAGAAAACGTATAAGGCCATAGAAGCTACCACCTTATGCAGTACGGATGATCCACGGCCTTACGCGACAGTACAAATTTTTGGCAAGCAAATACAAGGTCTCCTGGACAGTGGGGCCAGCATTAGTTGCTTGGGTGTGGGTGGCTTAGAGTTTTTAGACAAGAATAACGTCCAAATTTGCAAGTTCTCATCAGGTCTGAAAACAGCTGATGGAAAGAACCAAGCCATAATTGGGAAAATTTTGGTTAAGGTTACGTATAAAAATTTAACAAAAGATATCAACCTTTTTGTAGTACCTACTTTACAGCAGCCGTTGTACTTAGGGATTGATTTTTGGAAGGAATTTGGTATAGCTCCAAACTGACACTTGATGTGACTCAAAAAGAACATGACCCGAACGCTCATGTTTTGACGAGCGAGCAGTCGGTGGCATTAAGGAAATCCATTAATCTGTTTCCTTCTTCGGCTATACTTGGTCTTGGAAAAACAGACATTTTGGAACATATAATAGATATGGGGGACGCTGAACCGATTAAGCAACGACATTACCCTGTTTCTCCAGCGGTTCAAAAACTTCTGTATGAGGAATTAGATCGCATGATTGAGCTTGGCGTTATAGAAGAAAGTACTAGCGCCTGGAGTTCGCCGGTAGTTTTAGTGCGTAAACCAGGAAAGAACCGGCTTTGCTTAGATTATCGCAAGGTCAACGCCGAGACTAAAGGTAATGCGTATCCAATGGCTCATATGGAAGGTTTGCTATCGCGTCTATCAGATACACGCTATATATCTAGTGTGGATCTGAAAGATGCGTTCTGGCAGATACCGTTGGAGAAAACATCAAGGGAAAAAACTGCCTTTTCTGTACCTGGTCGACCTTTGATGCAGTTCACGGTAATGCCATTTGGTCTAAAAAATGCGGTACAGACAATGTGCCAAGTGGTGGACAAAGTGGTTCCAACGAACCTGCGAGAAAAAATATTTCCTTATGTCGACGATTTGCTTGTTGTGTCGAGTACCTTTGAAGAGCATGTCAAGTTGTTAGAAATTCTGGCAACAAAACTCCGAGTGGCTGGACTTACCATTAACGTCCAAAAATCAAAGTTTTGCTTTAAGGAACTTAAGTTCCTAGGATTTGTGGTAGGTGATGGCTGCTAAAAAACTGACTAGAGCAAGATCTCAGCAATAATGGACTTTCTTATCCCCAAAACTGTAAGACAAGTTAGAAGTTTCTTAGGCTTAGCAGGTTGGTATAGGCGGTTCGTTAAAGATTTTTCGACGATAGCCAGTCCTTTAACCGAAACTCTTAAAAAGGGAAAAAAGTTTGAATTCGGTGAAGAGGCGATGACAGCGTTTATAGCATTAAAAGAAACCTTGACTTCAGCTCCAATCCTTGTTAATCCTGACTTTGAAAAAGAGGTCGTTATACTGTGCGATGCGTCGAATACTGGCATTGGCTGTGTTCTATGCCAACTTGACGAAGAGGGTAACGAGCGGCCGATATATTACCACTCGCAGAAATTAAATAAGGCACAGCGCAACTACAGCGTCACAGAGCGAGAATGCCTGGCTGCTGTAGTGGGCGTTAAAAATTCCGACCTTACATCGAGGGACAACCTTTTAGAATTATAACCGACCATGCGAGCTTAAAGTGGCTGATGAGTCAAAGAGATCTGTGTGGACGGTTAGCTAGGTGGAGCCTTAAGCTTCAAGGGTTCGAGTTTACCATTGAACATCGAAAAGGATCACTTAATATAGTTCCAGATGCTCTTTCCCGTGTATACGAGGTAGAAACTCTAATTTTTGATGGGTCGATGGAGGCTGGAACCTCCGACGTGTTGCATATAGATCTTGTAGATCACAGTTTTCAATCTGATGAATATTGCCAGCTCATTAATACCGTCGAAGAAAAAAAGAGTAAGCTACCTGACCTTCAAGTTTCAAATAATTTTGTTTATAAGAAGGTCAAACACTGCACAGGAAATCCTTTACAGGATGACCTAGTCTGGAAGCTGTGGGTGCCCAAAGAGTTAACAGAAAGCTTAATAGCCTTGGCTCATGAGCCGCCGCGAGCCTCGCATGGTGGGATTTCTAAGACGTTGTACCGGTTGCGGAATCAATTTTTTTGGCCCGGTATGGCAGCTCAGGTTCGGGAATATATCGGTAGGTGTGATACTTGTAAGATGTGTAAGGCTTCAAATCAAACGCTAAGACCACCAATGGGAAAAGCGTTTGAAGTCGATAGACCATTCCAAATGCTCTATATGGACTTTCTGGGTCCTTATCCCCGTTCAAAGAGTGGGAACACTCATATTTTCATAGTTTTGGACCAAATGACTAAATTTGTCTTGATTAAACCCATCCGTAAAGCCACTAGTGACGTCGTCATCAAAATCCTGCAAGAGGAAATCTTTTGTGTATATGGGGTGCCGGAGACAATTCTTTCGGATAATGGCAAACAGTTCACGAGCAAGGAGTTTGGGAAGCTGATGTCCTCGTACGGTGTTAACCATGTCAGGACACCAGTATACTCTCCACAGGCAAACGCAAGTGAGAGAGTGAACCGATCAATGTTGGCAGCAATTCGATCGTATATCGATCCAGATCAGAAGAATTGGGATGTGAATCTTGCTTGCATAGCTTGTGCACTGCGTATCGCGGTCCATTCGGCAACTGGAACGGCACCGTACGAGGCTCTTTTTGGACAACCCATGGTAGAACATGGATCGGATTACCGATTGCTTCGTGAACTGGATTGCCTAAATAATGCCGAAGTAAAGGTTTTGTCCAAGGCATCTCAAATGAACATTTTGCACTCGCATATAAAAGAATCTTTGGCTAACGCTCACACAAAATATGAAAATATCTACAATACAAGGAGCAAGGATATAAAATTTGTTGCAGGCGATATCGTGTATTGACGAAACTTCGTGTTAAGCGACGCTACTAAAAAGATAAATGCAAAATTGTGTCCTAAGTTCGTGAAAGTAAAGGTACGAAAAGCAATAGGGAATAATTTGTACGAGATAGAAGACCTCAATGGAAAAAAAGTAGGGGTGTATCATTGCAAGGATCTGAAAAGGTAACTTTTGATTAATAGGCCCGGCTACCTCAGCCTGTGCTGATCCTTTTTACTCTTAGGAACTCGTAAAAAGTATCAGGTTTGTGAGAAAATTATGAATAGGATCTACTGTAAGTCATATTATTTTAAATTCAAAAGAATAGTTACGGCTTACGATCCACAATCTGCATTTGTAGGGTGGTTTAGTTATTCACTATTTTATGTGTTTTTAACCGGTTAAGCTTTTTCGGAGTTCAAAATATTTTTTTTTTATCGTAGGTTATATCTGGTTAGAATTTATACTCTAACTATAAATGGGAAAGATAATTCAATTGTTCATAAAAAGGTGACCAAGTTGTCTATTAATAAAGAAAAATAATAATAAAACTATAAAACGAATTTAAAAAAAAAAAAAAAAAAAAAAAAGAATACAAAAAATTAAAAGGGAAGGTAAATAAAATAGTGAAAATTATAAAGTCAACCTGCGGAAAATAAAATATCGAAAAAAAAATATATACATACATATATATGGGGCGAATGCTGGATTTGAACCGGGAAGCCTGGACATCGCGAGGGGATCGACCGTTTATACCACTCCACCACGGTAGGCCATCGAAGAAGAAGCAGATCTTATCATAAGTAAAGGTGATAGAGAGTTGAGAGTGATTTGACATGTCGATTGAGTTAATGAAATGGGAAGAAGCTGAAAAGAAGGAAGTGGTTCGTCAACTAAGACCAAATAACACCCTTGTGTTGGTGCTAGAAGATTCTGGAATAAAAAAGTTTTTGGGAGGATTTTGACTTAGGAAGACTAATTCTGGTACACTTATTTTTCAAAAATTCGAAAATTAAATTTGCGACCAAAATTGGAATTTTTAGGTCAAAATCCCGTCTAAAAACTCCAAAAAACGGTGGTCGGATGCACTTCCATAGTTACCAAACTTACCGAAGAAGTATAAAAAAAATAGTGACCGGGCATAGAGAAGAAAAATAAGGTAGAAAAGAAGCCAGTTGGTTTTGGAAAGTCGGAGATCTCAGATCGTGTGTGTTTAAGATATTTAAATTGTAAAATAATATTGTGGTACTTAAGTTATTGTACTATTACCTGTCGATCGCCAGATTTATGGATCCGGGCTCATGTATAAAAATAAAATAAAAAAAAAGGAATCGTATAATTGTCCAAATAAAAAATTTTACGAAGACCGACGAATAACAAGATAACGAAAATCTGTAAGTATATAATAAGGCGGTGACGCACACGTGATCACAGAATTTCGAAGAAGTTCGTATTATCCCAGAAGTGTTTTTTTATATACAGGTAAGGGACGGGAAAAAACTGGGAAATAACACACCCAAAAGTACCTACCCTCGACAAACTACCCCACCACCATACAGAACATAAGCACACCTGAGAAACACGCCACTAAATCACCACCTTCCAAAGCCAACGAACAGTCAGAGGGCAGCAACGACAATCACCTGGGGATGCCCAAAATTCATTTTCACCCAGAAGACTAGCCCAGAAGCGAAGCCCAAGATAGTTTGTTTTATACGTCCATAAACGAACAACCAGAGCGTAAGACGGCAGCTCTTACAGGCCAGCCATAATCATCAAAAGTAGCATGCACTTTTAAGAACGAACTAAATACCGAAACAACACAGAACAACTTTAATAACTCAAGTTCACATACACCCTACCTAAAATAACATAAGACCTTATCAGCCGTTACACACAACACCTACAACACCCAAAGGTGACGTGCATCAGATACCGACTTCGTCTATCAGCAGCTACATCCAACAATGAACAATAATATCAACTTTAAACAACAAGAACATCAGACAGCACGAACAGTTGGTTCAATTTTCTAAATTTGATAAAAGCTAAGTATACCTACTTGCAAATGGTATTATTTTCAATTTTATTTGATATAAAAATAAAAGTTTCGTAAAATCTAACATTCAACTAAATAATATAAAAAAAAAGAAAAAGAAAAACAAGAAAAAAAAAGAAAAAAAAACATAACTTAAAGTAACTTTAATTAAACAGAAAAAAAAAAGGTTAAAACTTAAGAAAAAGAAAAACCTGAGAAAATTAAAATTAAATGGATCTAGATTAAGTTATATTTTCAAGTAGATTTTAATAGGGTTTATTTTTGTAAAGCGAAAAGATTAAAATTCTTTCAAATATTTTACTTATTTACTACAGGTTTAAATTGATACACAAAATACACGCAAAACGTCATATTTTCGCCAAGTCAATGAAGCGGTGCACCTCATCATTCGACGGCAGAATCATCATATACTCCATCAATCAATAAAATTTTTTTTTAACAAAATTTTGGTAAGTCATTTTATTTTTTTGTGTATTTGAACTTGTTTTATCGAGGTATTAGAATTTTTGAAATTTTTTCTTTTTTTTTTCTTGGAATAAGAACCACTCAAAGTGTGCTATTAAAACAAAATAATAATTCTTCTTTAATTAGTAAATAGTATTAGAACTAAATTGCATAATTGATCGGAACTAAATTTAAAATATAAATACTTGAAAGATACAAAAGAAGGGAATTTAATGAAAATTTAATTTTTAATTTATAATATAATAATTTTGAAAAATTAACTTATGAAAGATATACCTAATTGCATAGGACCTTTATATATATGAAGTTTTATGATTTTTTTATTTAGATTTTCTTTTTGATTCTGAAATATATCTTTGATGGGAATTTATTTCTAAACCTACCTATATTTTTTTTTGTTTTAAATTAAAATTGATTAGAATAACCAAAAATAAATTTCAAAAATTCTAGTTTTGGAAAATATATTGTGATGAATAATTTTATGAAAACCCTATATATATAATTTTGAAAATTTAATGAAGGATTTAAATTATATATTTCTATTATTTTAAATAAATGGATTTAATTTTGTAACTACTGTAAAAAAAAAAAAGGTAATTGAAGATATTTCTTTTGATGGAATTTTTTTTCGGGAAGTTATTTCGCTTAACAATTAAATGAATACAGTAAAATGAATTGCTGATGATTCCAAACTAAAGGGTGGATGTGGAGAAGTTATGGATACTATTGGTAATAAACAAAGTTGATGTGAATTTAAGTTAGATTTTGTTTTAACGTAGATTTAGGGGGCTACTGCAAATAGCATTCGAGGTCGCAGTAACCATGGACGTAACAATGAAGTGTCACGTGGGGGGGGATTTACCTCAAGAACAAAGAACACCTTGTTTTCCTCTCTTATCAAGGATGCCACTCAGATATTTTATTATTTTTTTTTTTTTACTCTTTACTGTGGGTCCAGAAGGAATATTTTATTAGCCTACTTCTTTGCGAACGGACGTAATTCGGTCTCATAATTTTGATTTTGAACCGTCTTTAAGTTACTTTTACCAACTTTCATTTTATATATTTTTCTATTTAATTCTTTTAATTGATCGGCATGATTATCATACGTAACGCCCGTCCTTGACTACTTAGGCAAGAACCTACCCAACCGACGAGCAGAGCCTTGGCTAAAGCGAGCATGCCGAGCCGATAGTAGTCAGGACACCCTCCGCTCCTGCTGCTAGGATCACTCTTCAGAGTCCTGTAAGCTGGAAGTTGTAATGGTGGTGCGAGGAGTGGGGGTTTTGGAGGACTTGAAATTTAGGATGAATTCTTGATAAGCTGTGTAATTTTTGATTGAGGGTTTTGGCTTCTCTAGTTAATGAGATTTGAAGTCGCCCTAAATGATAGTCCTTGACTTACCAACACAGGTTCCGTTACAATTTGTAAGCAGAGGACCTAAGAATTATGCCTACAAAGTCTTAAGTGGAAAAGACAACACTGAAGAAGTTAGTAGGTAAAGGGGCCCTTGAAGCCGGGAACCAATTTTTTGAGGGTGCGTGGGTATAAAAAATAAAGAAGGAAAACAAATAAAGAAAATATTTTTATTGATGTGTGAGATGGTATGTAGTGTAGGGGTATGATGCATCGGGACGAGGAGGTGGCGGTGCGGCAGTGTGGTGATATGGTGATCTGTTGAAGTGAGTATGCATTTGGTTAATTTGTTGGTTTGTTTAGGATTTTATGAGGAGCGATCGTTTGTGTGAGGATGAGTGAGGGTAGATTTTATTTGTGTAGGGATGTATGGATGGGTTGGTGAACATGATGATGATTTATTTATAGATATGAGAATGAGATGGAATTGTATTTTTGTTATAATGTGAAATGGAAATGGGTATTGAGAAAAATGTTGAAAACTTTGAAAGGCTGTAACTTTTGAAGGAGGCGTTTTTTCGCAAAAATAGCCTTATTTTTCATTGCCGTATATATATTTATATATCTAACTATCTATCTATCTATCTAAGTATGAATATATCTTTAAAAAGATAAAAGAACAAAATCTGAAATATTGTATTTAAGAAAAAAAAATAAATAAATAGAATAAAGCATAAAAAAAAACATCAATTTGAAATTTACTTATTATTTATTTTAAATATGTGTATCCATGAATTATGTTCAGGAGGGAAACCCAACCATTTTACAAATATTTTATCTTTTTTCCTTTGTAATACTTTTTCTATAAGAAATGTGTCTGGATATTTGGTTTTTTGTAGCTCTAATTCATAGAATCCACCTTTAATAGGATGACCTTGATAGTCTTCTAGCAGATATGTTATAGGATTACTTCGTTGAATTTTTGTAATTTTAAAAATTGCAGTTGTCCAGTTTGGTGTGTATCCTTTTTCAAATACATTTTTGTATTTACTGATTCTCACTGAATCTCCAACTTTGAATTTAGGAGTTAAACGAATTTTAATATATTGATATACAGAAGAGAGTAGATGTTTTTCGTTTGCAGTATTTACTTCGGAAGGTTTCATTTTTATAGTTCGATGTTTTGAATTGTTATAAGTTTTAGTTAGTGTTGACAGCATATCGGTCCATTTGTACGATCCGTTTATACTGAATTCTTTCCACATAAGGTTTTTCAGTGTTCGATTAAATCGTTCTACAATTGATGCGTTCAATTGAGTAAATGTCGAATAATGATTAATTTTATATTTTCGCATTAAATTTTGAAAAAATTTGTTGAAAAATTCTTCCGTCATCTGTTTGAAGATTCTTTGGAATGCGACCTTTATTGAATATGTTTTGCATTGCTGATGTTACTTCTGTTGCTGTTTTATTTTTTATCGGATAAGCCCATGCAAATTTTGAGAATGTGTCAATAACTGTAAGCAGATATCGATAATTATTGTTCTCATCCGAATACGGACCCATTTCAACAAGGTCAGCTTGCCATAAATCATCAATACCCTTGATGGTAACTCGTCTTTTAGGGAAACTCTTACGTGAAACTTTATGTAGCTCCTCAGCAACATCTCTTTTACTCATATTAATATCAAATGATAAAGAAAACAATGTGTTTGGTGTTTATGTATAACAAGAATAACTTTATTTTTTTTTTAAGGAAAGTGTGTACAATTGTACATTTATGTTTATATATTATTATTTAAGTCTCTTATAAAGTAACAATAATTTGTTTGCTCTTATTAATTTACGTTCAAGATAAAAGCATGCGCTTGTATCTGGTCCACAGGTGCAGGCATCTGTTGACCATGAACAATTCGTATAATGACATCCATATTTAGAGTTAACTTGTGAGACATTTACATATTGTTTAATATAATTTATAAGATTTATAAGCTCCGCATAGTGCTCTTCAAGAATTATTTTTTTATGTTCATTAAGAACTTTTGAAATATCTTCGAATATGAATCTAAAATTTATGTTGGACATGATAGACACTATTGTGAGTATGGTTCTCAATCGACTGAATCAAATTTAAGAAAAAATAATATAAATAAGTTAAAGGAATATACATACATATATATATATATAATACTTTATTTAAATAAAAATTTATTCAAAAGGTAAACATTTTGAAGAGCACAATTTACTTCGTGATATTCGCATTTAATTTGACAAGTATAGTATTGTCTGAGTTGTTTCAAGTTAGGACAACTATAAATATCTTCAATATTGATGATTTCAACATTTTGATTATCAAGTATTTGTCTAAGCCAATTAGCTTTTTGTATTCCCTTAACGTAAACTTTTCCACCTTGAACCCTGTTGAAAAGAAATTTTTTAACCTCAGAGAAATGAGTAAATCCGCCATCCCATGTCAATCCATGAAAGTTCTTAAATAACCAATGAGCTTGTCTTCGTAGTGAAAAAGACATTTTATTTTTACGAAATGGTGGAGTGACGACGAAATGATGATGGTGTCCATTATGATAAATTGCAATTTCTTTTAAAATGAAATTTCGGCTTAAATTTCCAAAACCTTGAAAATCAATTATAAAATATGTATCCATGATAATTGTTTGTCTATCTCTGTCAAGTTTGATTTGTAAACTGATTGTTGAATAGCATTCAATTTGTTTATGTAAGTTTTTGAACTTCTCCACTCATAGGATTATACTCAATTATTCGATCGTGTAGAATCAGACAATATTTGTTAAAGGTGGAATTGTAGCGGATGTTTTTAGTTCAATTTTAATATCTATAGGTCCTGATTTAATCACTTCATTTTGACGTGAGCATGAGCAATCAATTACCATTATAGGAGCAATATTTTTAAAATCTTGTCGTGATAGGAGCGGCTGAGCTTGTTTACCATAGTATGATTCTTGAAATTTACAATACATTTCATAGAGGACAGCATATCGACCTTGTTCGTATTTAAGATTTAAATCTTCACGGGGATAAGATTCGGAGTTTAAATGGATCCTTACATTCGTTACATCACAATGATCAAATTTACTCGCATCTTTATTACGCCGATTTTTTCTATCGGTTTGTAGAGCAAGAATCACATATCTTGGTTTTTCAAGTTGGGTAGAAGTTTTTACTGTCCATACAAGATCAGTGGTTGCTGGTAATGTTGGATATGCATAGAGATCCCAATTTCTAAAGTACATTTGAATAGGTTTTGATTGGATTTGTTTCAATAGTGAAAGTTTATCTGAATCGGCCAATGTAATGTGCGGAACTCTTCATTGTATTTTAAGAATTGGCAATTGTAATTCTTCGTTTTCTTTTGAATTAGATAAATAAATATTCTCATTGGTCCGAGATCGAATCAGTTCATGATTTGCGTTTGTTATGATTTTTCTATAGTCTTCAGCGAAACCCATTAAAGATTTCAAAGGTACACAAAAATTGAAAATACCCGAGGCTGAGGTGTCAATATTTCCTGTCCACGAAGCGTTTTCTAATCGTTTACTTTCATTAGTGGTTAAAGATATATAATTTTTCAATATTGATGTGATGCCAACGTTTTTATTGTTTTCAATTTCTATTCCATTGAGTTCATAATGTATTTCTTCAAACAAATATGCCATGGCATTGTTTGTCAATGAAGTTGTAGTAGATAATGTCATGTCAGGTTTCTTGAGTTCACCTTCAATGTAGATATAACTTTCGCTAGGCAGTATACACAAATCTTGGTTCTATATTGCAATGTGTATTTCATCACTCGGATTAAATGACTGAACAAATGGCGAATAAGTATGGTACTCTAATTTTGTTATACTATTGTCATGGACAGGTCCATGAGAAATATTTAATATATCGTTCATTTTTTTTTTTTAATTTATTTATTTATTTTAATATAAAACCTAGGCTTTGAAGAAAAGTTTTATTTGCAGCTGTTAAAGGTGGTCTTATTGGTTTTGTTGTCGAATCAGAACTAACTGGGAAGTCATTTTTGATGTATGTCTTATAATAATCATTATTATATATCAACATTATAATTATCTTGGAATCAGGTGCAGACGCACTGTTCAAGATTAATCAAACTAAATTTAAATTCAAATCATTTATTAATTTCATTCCAAATTCCTTATTATTGATTAAACTATTTTTGAATATCATCATTGTAAAAAACCCTGCTTGGAAGATTATTCGCGCGACTCACTGTACTTACTTGAAACAAACAACTTATAATCCGCTTAATCCTCATCCAAGGCCAATAATTTGCATATTGTAATGCATTGGATTTGGATGATTTGGTATATAAAAAACCACTATGTATGTATCATTCGATGCAAGACAATTTCAAAGCTTTCTTTTTGGTTTGACCACCGCCGTGAACACATCTTCCAAGCAGGCCCTAATTGGTAACATTTTTGCATTATACAATTAAAATATAAACTTTATAACATTTTTATTATACAATTAAAACTTAAACATTATAACGATTTAATCAAATCTTTCGAATTCTCAATCATAAATTTGGTCCTTCGAAGCCGTATTTAAAGAATTTTTCTAAAAGTGTTTTTTATAGACATCGAACTACATATATAATATATTGATTGCATGATATCTATATATACATATATGATTCTCGAAGCTATTCATGCACCGCATATGTGATAAAGTGTATTCATACGAATTTTTTGATTGATTTCGCATCGTTTTATCGTTTCGTTAATTAAAAACTAATTGTGCTTTTCCGACATGGCGAATGCATTAAAAATCAAATGTGGTAACGCAAAAGGGCGGTTAACGCGGGCAGCAACATTTGTGGAAACAATAGATGAATCCACAACTCTAGAAATGCTTGAGATTCGTTTGAATAAACTTGAGACCGCATGGTCAGAATTTTCTTCTCTTCATATCGAGATTCTCGAACAATCTCAAGAAGGTCAAGTCGGTGAAATGGAAAATGAGTTTTCGACATATGAAACTAAATATTTTGTAACCAATGCTCAAATAATTAAAGCTATTCGCGAAAGGATAAATTCCAATGAACTTTCATTAAATAAGTCAGCTATAGATCGGTTAGTTGACCAGCAATCGGTTTTTTTGGAAAAAATAAATAATTCGTCTTCGTTGTCGTTGAATACAACCAAACTTCCAAATATCGTTGTGCCACCGTTTAGCGGAAGCTATAAGGATTGGCCATCCTTTCGAGATTTGTTTCTCGGATCAGTTGACACTAAGACGAATCTTAGTCCAACTCATAAATTTCACTATTTGAAATCATATCTACGTGATGATGCCGCTAATCTCATTAAGCACATTAGTATATTCGATGTTAATTATGCTGAAGCATGGGATCGCTTAGAAAAGCGTTATGATCGTAAACAATTAATCGCTCAATCGTTTATTGAAACTTTTTTGTCGCTTCCTACTACAAATGTTTGCAATGTTCAAACTTTAAGAAAAATTTCTGATGGTGCCGATGAAGTTGTACGTGGGTTTAGTGCGTTGGGTAAATCGAGTCGCGACCCATGGCTCATTTATTTGTTATTGAACAAACTTGATCCCGATTCAAAACAAGCTTGGGCAGAACATATCGGTTCTCGTGAAGATTGCACCATAGCAGAATTTTTAGAAGAGCGGTGCGATGCTCTTGAGGCATGTCAGTCTCTTAATAGTCGTTCGGTCACAACGCGTACAAAGCAACCAACTAGCATTCGGGCTCATTTAGCTGAGCCTTCAGATTCAGCTTCGTCATCAAAATGTCCAATGTGTAAAGAGGATCATATCCTTCCGCAGTGTACCAAATTCGTCGCGTTAGACATTGACTCTCGTCGAAGTTTTGTAAAAACAAATTCACTTTGTTTTAATTGCCTTCGTGCTGGCCATTCGTCGTTTAAATGCCGTTCCTCGTTTCGTTGTCGGGTGTGTAAATTACGCCATCATTCGCTTGTGCATCCCGAAGATGCATATGAAAAATCTCAATCCGCTTCCTCGAAATCTTCGCTTCAATCTCAACCTCCGTTATCAACTTCTACAGCAACATCTACAACTACAACTACAACTACAACTACTGCTCCGAATTCGATAATTAGTAACCATTCGCTTGAATGTACCCGTCGAAAGAAAATGCTTTTGCCAACGCTCTTGGCTAAAATTCAAGATATTCAGGGAAATCTTCTAAACTGTCGTGTGCTTCTAGATTCCGGGTCACAATCTACTTTCGTTGTTGAATCTTTCGCTCAAAGACTCGGTTTTCATAGAACTCATTCAAGAATCCCTATTTTCGGTTTATCGGCTACGGAAATAGGATATACAAAAGGGCGTATATCGTTAAACCTCCATTCTCGTTTCAACACTTCTCAATTATTCGTTGATGCATTTATAATGAATAAATTATCTTCGAATTTACCATCTAAGTCGATAGACGTGTCTTCTTGGTCTTATATTTCAAATCTTGAACTTGCTGATCCAAATTTCAATTGCGCTGCTCCCATTGATGTTCTTCTTGGAGCTGATAAACTTTGGAGCATTCTAAAGAGTGGACAAATTCGTGGTCCTGATGGGTGCCCAATCGCTCAAAATACTTCGTTCGGTTGGATCATAACAGGACAGTTATTTGAACCAGAAGAATCGAATTATTTCACGTCTTTTCATTCGTTAGTCGATATAGATTCGTTATTACAACGATTCTGGGAACTCGAAGAAGTTCCTCTAGCAAATAATACAGCTGTGGTCGACCAGGCGGAAGCACATTTTCGCCAAACATTTTCTCGGTCTCCGGACGGGAAGTATGTCGTTCAACTTCCATTCAAAATACAAAATCCAACGTTCGAAAAAACTCTTCCTCTTGCTGTTTCGCGTCTCTATGAAATGGAACGTCGTTTCAATCAAAATTCCAATTTGCGAGAATTATATTCTAAGTTCATGCGAGAATATATCGATTTAGGCCATATGACTCAGATTCCTCGCGAAGAAATCGCTATTCCTGATGGCAGATGTTTTTACCTTCCTTATCACGCAGCATTGAAGCCGGACAGCTCGTCTACAAAATTACGTGTCGTGTTTGATGGTTCAGTTAAGGACTCAACGGGAAAGTCTTTAAACAGTACTCTATTGATAGACCCTCCTATTCAACGCCATTTAATAGGTGTGTGCTTACGTTTTCGTCAACATCCGTTCGTGTTTACTGCAGACTTTGTTAAGATGTTTCGCCAAATTTGGGTTGATGATTCACATGCTGACTATCAGCGTATTGTTTGGCGTGAATCTCCTTCGAAAGAAATCGAGCATTATCGTTTACGTACTGTGACGTACGGTACAGCATCCGCTCCATTTTTGTCTGTTCGCATTCTGAAGCAACTTGCACAAGATTATAAATCAGACTACCCAAACGCAGCCCGAGTTCTCCTAGAAGATGTCTACGTTGATGACGTCATGACAGGAGCTAAATCAACCAAGGTACTAATTGAACTACAATCTGAATTAGTCGCACTTCTTTCCTTGGCCAAACTTCAGCTGCGAAAATGGAGTTCTAATTGTTCTACTCTTCTAGCTTCGCTCCCAAAGGAAGAATGTGAGTACTCTATTTTTGATACAGAGCGCTCAAGGTCATTTGTTAAAGTGCTCGGCATGCATTGGAACCCTTTAAATGACGACTATTCATTCCGCATGTCAAAAAATCTTCCAACCATCTTGTTGACTAGGCGCTCGTTGCTGTCAGAAGTGTCGCGAATATTTGACCCATTAGGACTACTGGCACCATCCGTCGTTCTCTTCAAAATTCTATTTCAGGAACTCTGGTTATCGAACTTAAATCTTGGATGGGACGACCCGTTGCCTTCAGAATTGGCGGAACGA
Source organism: Eupeodes latifasciatus (assembly GCA_920104205.1). Classification (NCBI taxonomy): domain Eukaryota; kingdom Metazoa; phylum Arthropoda; class Insecta; order Diptera; family Syrphidae; genus Eupeodes; species Eupeodes latifasciatus. The sequence goes on along the minus strand of OV049924.1, from coordinate 261,055,452 downwards.
TGGGCAAAGTATAGACAAGAGATTTCGGATTTTGAGCAGGTTCGTATCCCCAGAAACTTGTTTGCATCTTCATTCGATGACGTTGAGCTTCATGGATTCTGCGATGCATCCTCACTCGCTTACGGTGCTGTTTTATACACTCGTTGTAAGACCGCAGAAGGATAAAAAGTCAACATTATTGCAGCAAAGACAAAGGTTGCTCCGTTAAAACCGATTTCCTTTCCTCGCTTGGAACTTTTTGGGGCTTTGCTGCTAACTCGTTTGTTCAATCTCATAAAATCATCATTTTCGTATAAATTCTCCAGAACTGTAGCTTGGTGTGATTCTGAAATAGTTTTGCATTGGCTCTCTTCACCTCCTCGTCGCTGGACTACGTTCGTTGCCAACAGAACATCTGCTATATTGGAAATTGCTCCAAGGAATTGCTGGAACCATATTCGATTCGAGTCAAATCCAGCTGATTGCGCGTCGCGCGGTATTCTTCCGTTAAATCTCCCAAATCATCATCTTTGGTGGACTGGTCCACCATGGTTATCCCTTGAGGAAAATGAATGGCCAAAACCAAAACTCGTGAACCTTAAACCGGAAGAGAACGAACTCTTACTCGAAAAAAGATTGTGTCCACCTCAAGTTCTTCTAACGTCATCCAACAAATTTGATGTCATTGATCATATAATCAATAAAACATCATCGTGGTTTCGTATGCAAAGGATACTCGCTTACGTCATACGTTTCATCTACAATTACCTATGTGAAAAATCTAACAAACCTAATCGTCGTACCTCATACTTAACCCTAAAGGAAATCATCGTCGCGAAAACAACCATAATTAAATCCATCCAACAAAATTCATTCAGTGAAGATATTCGCGCCCTAATAACCAAAAACCAACTACCCCAAAAATCAAAACTTCTTAAATACTCTCCCTTTTTAGATAATAAAGGTCTTCTAAGAGTAGGAGGCAGGATAAAAAATGCTAACATATCTTTTAACATAAAACATCCTTATATTCTATCTAATAACAATTTTTCTGCTCTTCTTATAGAAGATATCCACAAAGGTAACCTTCACCCAGGAGTTTCCGCAACCTTCGCCATTGTAAAACAACAATTTTGGATCTTGGGCTCTCGTAACATCATCCGTAAGATTGTTTTTGGTTGTAATAGATGTTACAAACTGCGAAAAGATACCACTACGCAGCTAATGGGTGACTTACCATCGCAAAGGATATCACAAGGCCGTCCGTTTTCACATACAGGTTGTGATTATGCTGGGCCTTTTAACATCAAGATTTCTCGAGGTCGTAATCCAAAAACATCAAAGGCTTACATATGTTTATTTGTATGTATGGCCACAAAAGCTATTTACCTTGAGCTAGTGAGTGATCTCACTTCTGAAGCCTTTCTCGCCGCTTTTCGTCGATTTGTTTCGAGACGTGGACTCTGTTCGAATGTCTATTCGGACAATGGAACCAACTTCCAAGGCGCGCGTCGGTGTCTCAACGAGATGCACAAGTTGGTTATGTCAGAAGCATTCAATGAAGCCGTTGCTACGGCACTACCAAAGGACAGTGTGGAATGGCACTTTATCCCTCCTTCGGCACCCCATTTTGGTGGTTTGTGGGAGGCTGGTGTCAAGTCCGTCAAGTTTCACATACGACGTGTAATCGGATCAACTATACTTACTTTCGAAGAATTATACACAGTTCTTACTCAAATCGAAGCTGTTCTAAATTCTCGTCCTCTATGTGTTATATCAGATAATGATTTAAACCCTCTAACCCCAGCACATTTCATTATAGGTGAACCATTTACTGCAGTTCCAGAGCCAACTTCTTTGAACACACCAGTCAACCGACTCTCTCATTGGAATCACCTCCAAAATATGGTCCAAGGGTTTTGGAAACGATGGCATATTCAAGAACGTCCAAAGTGGAAACGATCCACCCCAAACCTAAATCCAGGAGACCTGTTTATTATAAAGGAGCGAAATCTTCCACCAACAAAATGGCTTCTTGGCAAGATCGAAGCAACAACTCAAGGGTCTGATGGTCGATTGCAGCTGTAAAGACCGCTGGCGGAACATTTGTCCGTCCAATCACCAAGCTGGCAAGAGTACCCATGTCCTGAAACTCGTTCCAGGGGGGCCGGAATGTTCAAGATTAATCAAACTTAATTTAAATTCAAATCATTTATTAATTTCATTCCAAATTCCTTATTATTGATTAAACTATTTTTGAATATCATCATTGTAAAAAACCCTGCTTGGAAGATTATTCGCGCGACTCACTGTACTTACTTGAAACAAACAACTTATAATCCGCTTAATCCTCATTCAAGGCCAATAATTTGCATATTGTAATGCATTGGATTTGGATGATTTGGTATAGAAAAAACCACTATGTATGTATCATTCGATGCAAGTGTTTCCGATGCCGTGCTTCCTTTTTTGTAAGGGAAGAGCAGATGACGGAGAGTTGAAAATAAAAAGACTTAAGATGTTAGTTTAGTTTTATTTATTCGATTTCTGTACAGTAAAGGCCCGCTGTCTCTATGCGTGGCTGCGACCTTAGCTGTTCGGTATTCTACTCTCAACTCTGCCCTTCTTCCCATTTGGTTCTCTATTTATCAGTTTTCGTACCATATTCTCTACTTACCATCACAAAACCCAGGTCACTTCCATCGAGTTTACCACAACCAGGCCACACACCGTGGTCACAATTCTTCATTCATCGTTACGTAGAACATACCTAGACCTCTATGCCGATCGTATGGTGACCCACTCAAGTACTTCTGGGTGTGTCATCATGGATCGCAGCTGGTAGGTTTCATATTGCACATTGCACTTGACATACTCTATTGCATTGCAGTTGTTTGTTTACATTTCTACATTCGCTACAATAGAGGCGCGCATATGGCGTCATTATGTAAGTATTGCAAAGTATTGTTCTATAATAAGAATGAAATGGAAATTATGCTTGGTCGGTGTTTTATTTCATGGTTCATTGGTTGGGTGCCCTTTCGATGGGAATTGGTTTCCAATGAATGGTGTTGAATGATTTATTTGGGGTTTGAGAATAGTTGTGGCTCGCGGGTCACAACATCCTCCCCCTCTTGAAAAAAGAAAATTCGTAGCCTAAAAAAAAAGGTTAGGAATTTTCGCAGAAACGCGTAGAGTTGAACCAAGTGCGAAGAAGTAGCAGTTTTACAATTTTCTTTTTTTTTCTTATAGACAATTTATGTAAGTATATTTTTTTTTGTTATGTTTATAATTGACAATGATTCGTTTAAATTTCTTATGATTGCTAATATATATATTTTTTTTTTATAAGTACATTTTCAATTTAGTAGATGTAGGTATAAATCTTTTTGTAGTGCTATAAGCAATTTTTGTTTTTTTTTTCTTTTACTGTTCTATGATTACCTATAAGTATCAAATGCACATATTTTATTTATATTTTAAATTTATTTATTTTTTTTTTATACCTATATTTTTTCTATTTATATGTTAATGTATCCATTAAATAATATTTATTTTTTGTTTTTATACGTGTATAATGTTTTTTTTTTTTTCAATATAATTTTAATGATATAATATATGATGATAATATAATTTTTTTCAATTGCTTAACACGAAAATTGGTATATCGTTTTCTTTATTGTTTACTTGGACAATTGTACCCTTTTCTAAATTTGTTGTTTTCTCATGTTTTAATCTGTACGTTTTGTATCGTCTGTAGCAAAGTGATATTAAAAGAATGGTGAAGATTAAATATATAACTGTATAGTGATGTAAGTCATGCTTGTCTATTGTTAAGAATGGTGTTAGTTCTCTAGTTTTTTGAAATTGTATATTTTTGGAGAGAAGTTTTAGTTCATCGCGACTAGAGTATTTAACAAATGTAACTTCGGGTTTTGCTTCATTTTTCGGGTAATTGTCTCTAATTTCTGAAATATTTAAGGCAGGAATGAAGGAGTTATACACAAAAGTGGATTTTTCGTTTTTGGACCGTATAGTGAGATCTTTTGATTTTAGGAAACAGTTTCCGGTAAGTATTAAGATAGCTGTTCCTTCTAGAGTATGTGTTACGACAGTATCTTGGCATATTTCGTCTACTATATATTTTCCTAAAGTAGAAAATAGCCAAGTATTGGGTTGGGATACTTGTATCCAAACAGTTGAAATGTTTGATTCTTTTATTTCACAAAAAGTCGGGAAAGATTGGGTTCTTTGCAAAAGTTGGATTTCGCATTGAGGGTTATTGGTACATATTTGTGTTAAATAATGGATGTGTCATTTCGCACAAAAATTTTTATCTAAATTTTTACAATGACTCAATTCTTCACTTTCTATGTTATAGTAGTGTTCTTTTTTGTAATCAATGATGAGATATTTTGAAGTCGGTTGTACAAATACAAGTTTGTTATTAAAACGGGTAGGTAGAGGGATAACTTTATATAGTTGGAAATTTTCTCTAAAGGGAAGTGGAATTTTAAATTCATAAATTACTTTTTCTTTTCTAATTGTTGCACTCATACTGCTTATTTCGTAGAGTGGCAGAATGTCGTTCTCGTTTCCCAAGTATGGTAACTGCAGATCATTTGGGAGTTCCTGTTTTATTTTAAGCAAAACATTTTTTAACTGATCCGGTGTAATGATGGTCGGATGCGGTGTGCCGTTTTTCGCATTTACTAGGACATCGAGAATGTCAGAAATAGTATTTTGGTACCTAATGATGAGGAGTGTTAAAAGTGAAGTGAGAGATTCTATTTTTAATATCGTAGATTGATCTGAGGTTTGATTAATGAGCCCGTCAACTGCGTCTTTCACGTCCCCGATTTTTGAATTTATAGCTTTAAATTGAGATTCTATGATCATTTCTGATTTGTTAAACATATTGGTTGTTGTTTCTATTATAAGTGTACTTAATTGATTGAGGACTTTCCTAAGCTTGGAGTTATGATCTTTAAGGTCGTATCCGTAAAGAACTATATCGTCCATATAGACAAAGCAATCGAATCCTTGTAAACCAGTGAGGACTGTGCTCATCAGGCGTTGGAAGGTTGCAGGAGCATTTTTTAAACCAAATGGCATCCGATTATATTCATAGTGTCCAAAAGGAGTGCTAAATGCAGTCTTGCATCGATCTTTCTTGTCCATCAAGATTTGGTGAAACCCTTTAGCCAAATCCAAAGTGCTGAAATATTTAGCTCTACCCAATTGATCAAATATATCGCTAATATTTGGTGATGGGTAAGCATCGCCGACGGTTAAGTCATTCAGTTTCCTGAAATCTACAACCACCCTCCAACGTTTGCTTCCATCACTTCCGGGTTTCTTCGGAACGAGGAGCAAGGGTGAGTTCCAGGGACTCGAGCTTGGTCGTACGATGTCATCGTCTAACATCTCCTGCACCTGTTTATGGATTTCTTCCTTTTGGCTTTCTGGGAGTCGGTAGGGTTTTATGTAGAGGGGGGCTTTACTTTCATCAGTACTGGCTTTATGTGTGATGGAGTCGGTATTGGTGAGGTGATCTCCCTCCAAATAAAACAGATCGTTGTACTCCCTACAAATCTTGAGGATCGATTCCTTCTCTTCGATGTTACAATGGTCTAATACTAACATGGATTCTAATTTTTCCATATGTTTTTCAATTTTGCAATGGAAATTACTTGTATCAGCTTGGTCGTACTGATCTAAGTTATCCCAATTCAAATGTTTATTATGTATCTCTATGGGTTTTTCCGTTTCTAGGGTGTTCATTGCTAGTACTTTTATCTTATTGTTTTCTGGTCTAGCAATGGTTTCACCTAGATAAACGCCTGGGGCAATTTGTTGTTTCCTAACAACAATGTCCTTGAGACTATTACCATGGATCTCGATCAATTGTTGACTACGGGGGGGAAGGGTTATAATTGAATTAATAGAACTTTTAATATTGATACTTTTGGATGTATCCTCCTTTAACTTTGTTTCAATTATTGCTTCAGTTTCCTTGCTCTTTTGGCTTTTGTTTTCTGAAGTTTTTTTATTTTTAATGTTTGCTTCAGTTTCTTCGCTTTTTTTGCTTTTGTTTTCTGAAATCTTATTGTTTACTCTACCTGCTACATCCTTTGTCGGTGTAGTCTTATGGGTAGTTTTTTCTTTTACTTTTAACGGAGAAGGTGATGATTTTCTGCCGCCGGAATCAGTATCCATTTTTTGCTTATTGGATTTTTGGTTGATGGTGGCTTCATTGGATTTTAGAACAGAATTGTTCTCCTCCGCCTTTTCATCACCTTTTGTTTCCAAGTCGTAGCCCGTAGGCACCGCCTCGTGAGGGGTAGCTTTGTGGATACCTTTCTCAACTACAGAGTCATCACTTAAACTCATCTCGTTAATTTCTAATATCCTTTTTTTGTAATTTACCTTACATCTGTGCTTACTGAGGAAGTCGTTTCCCAGTATGCCATCGTAGGTTAAATTAATTCTTTCCGTTAAAACTTGGAAAGGGTGTTTTAACGAAAGATTCTCCTTTTCGTTTACTACAAAAGAACCTGTTATCTCTCCTAGGGTGAAAGTCGTGCTACCCGAAATCGTGGATAGAGATAAAGAACAGGTTTTATTTAGATTCGCATCTGCCCCTGGTCTGCATTTAAACAGGCTAATTTCCGCCCCAGTGTCGACTAGGAACGTGGAGTATTTCCTGTCAGAGGGCCGGAATTGAATTCGCACAACTGGTTCGTCGAATTCTTGGCAAAGCGAAACTGTAATGCTTTTAGTATCTAATTTGGACAGTCGACCTTCGCATCCATTCGGGAGGGATGGCCGATGTCTTCCTCCCTAACACATTCGTTTCCCGAATCATGTTGGTAGGGATAAAAATCTTCGCCCGATTGCCAGTTTCTGTATCTTGGTCGGACGTTGTACTGTCGTACATTGCTAGTAGAATGGGTTTTGTTATTGTTATTCGGATTATCCTTAAACGGGTTAGATGCGTTCGAGGTTCCCTGACCTGTCTGCGACCGTTTGAGTCTACATTCTGATTCACGGTGATTGTTCTTTTTGCACACGATCGATTCTCGCTTTTTTTGATTTGGGGAGTTGGAGTTGGAATTTCTATTTGGGTTACTGTAACAGGCTTCCCTAGAATGGCCTACTCTGTTGCAGATCTGACATGTTGGACTAGACGTTTGGGAGAAATTTGAATATGAGCGGCCCTGGTTGATCGATGTGGAAGGGGCAACTCGTTCCAACCTATTAGAATGTTCCTCAGCATATGCGATGGATCTTTTTAAATCCGACTCCCCATGTGCTTGAACCATGAATCTGAGGTTTTGATTCTTCAGACCATCCTCAAAGGTTTGAATTGCTAGTTTGTCATTCTCTTTAAATAAGAAAGTAACAACTGCCTCTTCTGTGGAACTAGCATACGTTGCAGAGTTCAGAGAGTTGAGAAGCTGGCTTATGCGATCGCCAAACTCCTTAACCGACTCTCTCGTTCTCTGAAGAGCAGCCAGTAGCTCATTCTGAGCGGAGGATCTTGATTTAACCACCGTATATTCCTTTTTTAGGAGAGAATGTAAATCCTCCCACTTGTTCACTGTTTTGAACTGAATAAATTCAAAAGCTGGACCTTGGAGTCTAGTTTTCACTAGGCTTAGAAACATTTTTTGTTCTGTGTCTGTTTTAACAGACTTAAACAATATGTCCCCGCAGGCCAAAAATTTTGCTAGCTCTCCCGGTTTCCCGTTAAATACCGGTACTATTGTAAGTATGTCGTTTAGACTTATTTTGTACTCTGTGTTAGTCATTTTCTTGAAAAAATGGAAAGGCAACTCCTCGAAAAATGAAGCTTTTAGAAATTGATTGCGGGTAGTAATTTTGGAAAGTAACGATAATAATACTTATAAGAAAACGGACCGAGTTTAAACGAACTCGAAAACAAGATATAAAGGATGGTAAAAAAAATCCAAGTAAAAAGAAATAATAATTTGTAGATATAATGTATGTAGTGAAATTATATAAATTGAAAAACAATTAATAATAATAAAAGAAATTTTGATGCACGAAAAAAAAATTTCTATTTGTATTTATTTGTATTTATGAAAATATGGTTTTGAATAAATTAATAATAGTGATTTTTTTTGTCTTATTAGTGTGATTTCTATTTGTATTTATTTGTATTTATGAAAATATGGTTTTGAATAAATTAATAATAGTGATTTTTGTTTTGTCTTACTAGTGTGATTTCTATTTGTTGATGTTGATTTTGTTGATTTTGTTGATGATAATGATGATGGCGGGTGTTGTCTTGTTTTGTTGATGTTGATGATGATGGTGATGATGATGTCTTCAGATGTTGTTGTATTATGATGTGTCGTGCCAGGCAAGCTTCGCGCCCTACAGTTGATATAATTACAACCTGGTCTTTTTCACTGCCTACTGTCTGCCAAATGCTAGCGCTCTAAAGCTAGCAAGGACTTACAATTGTAGGGCTTCTAACACTTTTTTTTTCACTGGTTCACTATTTTCACCCTTATTTTTTTTCGCTTATTGTCTCCTTTTTCTTTTTTTTTTTTGTACTTTAAACTTTTAATTTTTTACTTTTAATCTTTTCACTTTTACACTTTTAACCTTTTCTGGTGTATAGCCCCAGAACGCATCAAGAGTCAGTATGTCTTGTTTTGGTAGGTATCCCACCGCTGCCACCAATGTTGCGCTTCTGCCGTGCTTCCTTTTTTGTAAGGGAAGAGCAGATGACGGAGAGTTGAAAATAAAAAGACTTAAGATGTTAGTTTAGTTTTATTTATTCGATTTCTGTACAGTAAAGGCCCGCTGTCTCTATGCGTGGCTGCGACCTTAGCTGTTCGGTATTCTACTCTCAACTCTGCCCTTCTTCCCATTTGGTTCTCTATTTATCAGTTTTCGTACCATATTCTCTACTTAGCATCACCAAAACCAGGTCACTTCCATCGAGTTTACCGCAACCAGGCCACACCGTGGTCACAATTCTTCATTCATCGTTACGTAGAACATACCTAGACCTCTATGCCGATCGTATGGTGACCCACTCAAGTACTTCTGGGTGTGTCATCATGGATCGCAGCTGGTAGGTTTCATATTGCACATTGCACTTGACATACTCTATTGCATTGCAGTTGTTTGTTTACATTTCTGCATTCGCTACAATAGAGGCGCGCATATGGCGTCATTATGTAAGTATTGCAAAGTATTGTTCTATAATAAGAATGAAATGGAAATTATGATTGGTCGGTGTTTTATTTCATGGTTCATTGGTTGGGTGCCCTTTCGATGGGAATTGGTTTCCAATGAATGGTGTTGAATGATTTATTTGGGGTTTGAGAATAGTTGTGGCTCGCGGGTCACAACACAAGACAATTTTAAAGCTTTCTTTTTGGTTTGACCACCGCCGTGAACACATCTTCCAAGCAGGCCCTAATTGGTAACATTTTTGCATTATACAATTAAAATATAAACTTTATAACATTTTTATTATACAATTAAAACTTAAACATTATAACGATTTAATCAAATCTTTCGAATTCTCAATCACGCACTGTTATACGTTCTCCTCTAAAATTAATTATGTCTCCGTCTTGGTCTACAAGTTTTAATGTGAGAGAACTTATTCGTTTGACATTCACTGGTAAATTGATCACATTTTTTGGATCTTCTATTATCTTATACCCTGATCCTGTTTCAGGAGAAAATTCATTAATAGTGTGTACAGGTGCATTATTTAAATATGACCCATTTATTATATTACACTCAATCCTTATGACGTTAACCTTATTGATATCTACAGGTAAATCAGAGGTATGTTTCTTACCGGGAGAAAGAACCGTTTTGCTGAAGCCCAGCAATTCTCCTATACTTCTCTCAGTATTGAAAAATATTTGTTCGGAGGGTTCGATAATTGTAAGCAAAGTATTAAAGTTAGCTTCAATTTTACACGTAGTTGTTGAATTTAATGATAACAATACTTCAGCTACATAGTTGTCTTCGATTTCGTACGATCCAACAGGAATTTCAATTTCATGCTCCCCTATATGGAACATGTTGTTACGTCCATCAACATTCGGTATAGAATTGTAGGTTTGAAAATCTATCAATCCGCAAACATAATCCTTGTTAACATCGAGAGGTGGAAAATGTTCTGCCGATAAAAGGGATGTTCTACCTATTAAAGTAAGTGTCATTGCCATGATGATTGAAAACAGATTAATCGATTTGTTTAATATTTTTTTTTATTTATTGGAAATTAGAATTGCAAAAAAAAACTTAAACATAAGTGTCCACAGTTAAATGAACCATAACTTTGATACCGAGTGTAATTGAAACGAATTTGTCTACCTAAATAGTTAATTAATTCTCTGGGAGGTTGCAAATTGCCAAAACTATCAAAATATTCAACATGTTTTCCTTTTTTGTAATACGCTACCCAATGAGTACCATTTCCATTTTCTGAATCTAGATTTACAATCCCACACTCATTTTTAAAAGGTTTTGTCTTTGGTAAATTATTTCGCATGAAGACTCCTCGAAAATGAGGTATATATTTGTTTGCAAAATTTTGTATGTCAATTTCATTCAATGCACTATTGGGTAGCGTTCCTAGAAGTTTTTTGTTTGTGGATTTAAATACAATCTAAGACCTTTTCTATACGGTTTCAGATGCAGTCCATGACCAAGAGCAATTGATTCCATTTTGAGATTATGTCGTATTTTCTCATCGATGTCCTTTCTAGCGTTGCTTACATCATTGACAGCTTTGATAACCCCAGCAGCAGCTTCCGTCAAAGCACCTAGAGCAGAGAGTCCGGCAAACAATGGCACAATGGCCTCGCCAATTTTTGGTACTGCAATAACTCTGGGAGTTTTTATATTTCCTTTGTTCTTTTTAACGGTTTTTATTGCAGACTTTAAGGCTATTTTACTCGCCTTTTCTAGATTGAAAGGATTCTTTCGTTTCAGGTTAGTTCCAATAAGTTTCCTTAATTTATTGAATGTAATGTGTTTTATTTTACTAGCTGTTGTTTTTTGCCTTGTCATTTTATTCTCCCTCTTATAAGTGCTTAATTTAGAAGCTGAACAACCCATTCCAAATTTTACTTTTGCTTTCACAAGATTAGTAACTAGGAGTGCATTCGCTCGTTCAGATAAGTTAGCGTCCTTGGATTTGACACGTTGCCAAGCTTTTTCAGTTAAAATTCTATCAGCTATGTGACGATCGGCTGTATTTTTATGTTTGGAATATGAAATGTCATGCTCTTTACACGCCTGATCTAGAAAATTAATCCCTGAATCTCCTCGAACTAATCGTTCTTGGAGTCTTGTTCCAGGTCCACAATACTGATAACCGGGCAAATGTAATTCGAACGGAAGTTTATTTATTAGAGAATTAATTAAACCTTCACCTCTCGCGACTTTTTGTTTACTAATCAATTTTTTCGAATAGTCAATCATTTTTATATGATCATCTTTATTATGTGGAAAGGCAAAAAACGAAATGTTGTTCAAATTAATAAATACTCACCTCTCGCGACTTTTTGTTTACTAACCAATTTTTTCGAATAGTCAATCATTTTTATATGATCATCTTTATTGTGGAAAGGCAAAAAACGAAATGTTGTTCAAATTAATAAATACTCCTGATATATAGTATTTTGTTTTAGTATATGTCATCATGCGGTTCGTAACACAACAATACAAATTACAAGTGCGAAACCTAGAAGTGACGAGGAATCTTAAAGTACATAAGAAACATGGTCAGCTTTTTCCAAATAGTATAAGAGGTCTGATTACGGGCGCATCTAATTGTGGAAAAACAAATGCTATGTTGAGTTTACTACTACATCCAAATGGATTAAAATTTGAAAACATATATATTTACTCAAAATCTTTACACGAAACAAAATATGAGTTCTTAAAACAAGTAATTAAACCTATACAAAAAATGGGTTTCTTTACATTTTCTAATAATAGTAACGTTATTCTACCGAAAGAGGCTAAACGGAATTCTGTATTTATTTTTGATGATATTGCTTGTGAAAAACAAGATACAATACGAAACTATTTTAGTATGGGTCGTCATTATCAATTAGATAGTTTCTACTTGTGTCAAACCTATACAAAAATACCAAAACACTTAATTCGGGACAATGCAAATTTTTTGATCATTTTTAAACAGGACGGTATGAATTTAAAACACATTTACAATGACCATGTTAATTCCGACATGACATTAAAACATTTCAAAATGTATGTGCAGACTGTTGGAAAACCGATTATGGATTTTTTGTAATCGATAAAGAAAGTCCACTGAATAATGGTCGCTATAGAAAAGGTTTTGACTGTTTTCTCAAGTTATAAAAAGCAGGTACATTTGAATTCTAAAGCCAATTGCCCAGTAATGGTTGATAAATACAGTTGCGAGCAGTATAGTGAAGAAGTACTTTCTGTTAATAACAGTTCGGTTCATTTTTGAATGTTGGCTTTTTGCGGTTAAGACTAGTAATTTACAGTTCAATTCGGTTTAATGCGGTTAAGACCAGTAATTTTCAGTTTTGATTTTCGGTTTTATGCGGCTCAGACGAGTAATTTGCAGTTGAGTTCAGTTTTTATTTTCGGTTTTATGCGGTTCAGACCGGTAGTTTGCAGTTCAGTTCGGTTTTGATTTTCGGTTTTGTACGGTAAAGACCAGTTATTTACAGTTCAATGTAGCAGTTCTATCTGTACAAATCGCAGTTGCGTTTCTTCATTTAAGACCAGTTATCTTAATAATAAAATAAAATCTTAAACCCAATACATATTTTCGTTTGAATTTATTTACCATCATCATCATATACAGGAAAAATAAAAATTCCAACAATATGATGAACGTAGATGTAAAATTAACGAAAGAACTTATTAAAACAACGGATGACCTTCGAAGAAAATTCAAAACCCTGAAATATAATAGGGGAGCTTATGAATCTCAGTTAGAAGAAGCTTTTAAACCAATTACTGTTCCTCTTAATGAGCTGGTTAAGCAATCATCAGCTAACGTTGAACGAAACAAGGAAAAAGAAGAAGAAGAAGAAGTTAAGGACAATGACTATTACGAAACTCCTTTAAAGAAAACAAAAACGATGAAATACATTAATGATGAATTTGCAAGTTTGAAGAATTCAATTGATAATAATAACCTTATAAATAGTACGCCTAAGAGACCAAAAGAAGAAAAAGCAACAAAACAAATTAGGCGACGTCTTTTCGCAGAACATTTGTCAGCTGAACTGTTCGATAAAACACCTAAGAAGTATATAGATTTGTTCATAAATAATTCAAATAGTATTGATAGAGCATACAGTATACATTCCAAAGATGGAAAATTGTTTATCGGTGATGGAGAGTTCAGCATTCATGGACAAAATATAAACATAAAAAATAAAACCTTTAAGGGAACAAAAGGTCTTTATGAACTGATATTTAAGAAACGCCCACAGGAATCCTTTTACAATAATGAAGATTTGAAAAATTACGAAACGATTTTAAACGATACAAATGCATACAGGAAAGAATTTGATTCACAAAAACAAGTGAAAGGCAATCGAGGGTACAAATACACAAAAATTATACGTCCAATGATAGAAAAGACTTCATTTTCACCTACGTATTCAAATACATTACCAGTAGGTAACGGATTGATGAAATTATCAAACAAGAAAAAAGATTATATATTTTGGGATAACCCAAATGAACTTGTAGATCGAATGAGACTTCTTCTTGGTTCACATCAAGCTGGGCATAATAATCACTCTAACGAAATTATTTCTATTATTGAAGAGTTAAAAGAGGCTAACATTATCAAATAAATATCAAATGCCTATTGACAAATTCGGTCGTTTTTCACATAGAGCACCAATAAGTCGCCCACGTGGAGGAGAGGCATACCAGGACCACCTGGTGATGGTTTTCTCAAAACTGAAAATGGTGACTTTAATATAAACTGGAAACAATTAAAAAACATAATCGAACCTCAAGAAGATAGTGATGCTGCTACTAAAAACTATGTTGACACAAAAGTGCAGCAAATTAAAACAATTTTTGAAAGTGAAATCGACAATTTCAAAACTAATAAATTTCTATATGAAACAATAGTGGAAGAAGAAGGAGAAAAATGAGGGAAAGAAACAAATAAATTATCAAAATATTTTTTTTTTATTATTATTATTAAAAAACCTTATAAGTATGTATTATGTTTAAACAATTTTTTTTTGTCGTTTTTTTTTCGTTAACATTTTATTTTTATACAATAATTAAAAATCAATAAAATTCAATAAAGTTATAAAAATTATCAAACATTTCTGGTTCTTTTGAATCCGTAAGGCAGGGAACTATGATCAATGAATAATTGTCTTTTTTCTGCTTTCGCTGTATGTTTTAACTTCTTCAACAGAAACTACCTGATGTTCTGTGGTTCTTCTAATATTATTCGACTTAACAATAATACTTTCGGCGTCATCTTCGGGGGATCGTAAAACTGCTTGTTTTATTGACTCAAAATTAATTTGTTTACTTGATTCGTAGTTTAAGGAAAAGCCTTTTACCTTACACACGATATGTTCTTTGTTGTCTTTTGTACTTAACACCTTGTATGAATAATTTTTCGGGCCTCCACTAACAAACTCCGTTATATAGCTTCCTTCCCCATAGCTACTCAACTCATCAGACATATCACCAATAACATCTCCTGTTGGTGGTTCAAATTCTCCTTCACGTGAAACACAAATGACTGAATCTGTATCGTAGTACAAAACTCTTTGCTGTAGTTTTTCTAGGTAGCTATACAGTTTCAGGCGAGCCTGAGTTGTTGTATAGGCAGCGATGAACACATTCACAGTTGTCAGAGTTTCAGATGCTTCTTCCTTCATTTCGAAATTAACGACAATGTTTTCTTCATTGATAGGGAGAATATGCAGCACTTCTACGGAAGGATGTGTCAACAAATCAAACAGATCAGAAGGTTGACTGACAATGCAGGTTTTTTGCTGATTTTCACGTTGGCCAAATTTACCCCAAAAGGAATTCAAAATCAGCTTGGCAATGGACCTTTTTCCGGGGTTATTTGTTATTTGAGAATGTTCTAATTCAATATTTTCCTTTTCTAGAAAATCAGCTCAATATTTCTTTTTATCTTCGTCAGTCAATAATGTACTCGGCCATCCCGAGGATTCTTGCTTTAGCTTAAGGTAAGTGTTCATCATTGCAGTAAATAGTCCATCAGAACCATTGGTTTGATTATATTGGACTACATCATATTCCCAGATTTCAAAAATTGCGAGTAACTTATACCCCATTTCATTTGCTTTAATGACCTCGTCAATTACCCAGGTTCCAAGAAGTGCTCTCTGATCATCAGAATGGGAGCAGTTTCTTTCTTTTGACTTCTCGTAACTACAAGTTCTGCATAACGAGAACATCAATTTGTTGTTTTGTTTCTGCGGTAAAACAGGATGATACAAGTTTTCTGGGGGAAGAATTTTGCACTTGATAAGTCCATTTATACCTTCTAGTTTGTTAGCAGGGCAAATATTTTCAAAGGTGACGTGAACTTTTGGGTGGCCCACCGGAAATTTTCCATATTTACAGACCCAGGGATATAGGGAACAAACATCAATGTATTTGATTTTCTCCCCTTCCTTACATTTGTAATAGTTAAAAGTATTTCCCGTTCGACCACCGTAAAAGGCATCTCGAGGGTTTAGTGGAGAATTTTGGATAAGTGGATGATTATGTAAGAAACTAAAAACTTCATTATTAAGAAAACTGAGTTGGTATTGAAATTCGCAGCTCCATTTCTCAATAACTTCATAGTTTTTTGATCTTAGACGCTCAGTCTTAGCCAATGTTCTCTCATACCTGCGATTTAAGGTGTCATGTTTTTCTTCCGAGAAGGGATCATCTCGCTTGTGTAGTAGTAAGTAGTGAATTTTATTGTTCTGTTTTTTTTTTCTTAAACATATTACATATTTCACAATAGTGCAATTGGCTTTGTGCTGTCAGCCGAAAAGAGAGAGAGAAAATTTGATAATATATCTAATTTAAAAAAGTTTTTTACTAAAAGTATTCGTTTATTATTTGTTGTCTGTACTTGAGTGCCGTTTTGACGTAATTGTAGAGCAGGTTCCAGTTTTCTCCGTTTAGTATTTCCATAAGTTCATTCGTTTGTAGCATAGATTTCCCCCAGACCTGTATTCTAATTGTTTTCAGCACTGGGCATATTGCGATGAAATGTTGTGTGTCTTCTATTTGTCTGAGGTTGCATAGCGTGCATGTTGGATCAGAGTCAGTTATGTATGGTTTATAGTTTAACGGCAGGAGTTCACTTCTGGTCATACAGATTGTTGATATCTTATCTACACTTAGATCGTCATGGAAGTAATTTTTAGGTCCTAGGTCATGTTGGAGATGCTTATACGTCAATCTCATTTGGCTGTCTTGGATTTGGTCGCGGAAGCTTGCAAATTGGGCGGAGTCAACTTTTGAAATAAGTTCCTGTATTAACCACTGTCCATTTGTTTCTTCAATGACATTGTATCTGCAAAGCTTAGTCTTTTCGTAGAAGCATTGTTTGTTGCAGTTTTGCAGATGCGAAGCAATTATAAATGTGAGGCGATGTGCCGGTTGGTTTTAGGGTATATGTGAACATTGTAGGTAGTCCGGTTTCTGTGTGCAGTATATAGTTAGGTGTGTTAACTGGAAGCCTGAACATTTTTTTGATAAAGTATCTTTGGAGTTTTTCTACTTCTTCGAATTGCCATATTCCCCATACTTGAGCTGCATAACACATGATTGCACGGACAACTGCTTCGAATATTCTAAATTTGGCACTTGCCACAATATTATCCTTTTTGAAAATTTTACTCCAGGTGCAGTTAATTGCTCTTTTTGCCTCCTTCAACTTTCCTTCCAAGTGAGACTTGAAAGAAATTCGAGGGGTTAGCAGGACGCCCAGATACTTATACTCTTTGACTTTCTCCAATTCTTCATGTCCCCAGTACCATTTCTCCTTACTCGCATACCGTCCGGTTCCATTACGGAAAATCAAGATTTTTGATTTACTAGTGTTTAATTTTAAGTTCCATGAGTCACAATAAGACTGGAGTTTGTTAATCATTAGTTGCATTGTATTTGTATTATCAGCTAATATGACTAAATCATCTGCGTACATCAGAACTTTGATCTTAGTTTCCGCGTAAGGTATACCTCCTGGTAGGTGTACGCTAAGGTCATCCAGAAAGGAAAAAAAAAAAAAGTGGACTAAGGAGACAACCTTGTTCAACTCCTGTTTCTGTATGAAACCATTCTGATAGTATATTACCATCCCAGACAGCTGAACGATTTTCGTGGTAAAGCTGTTTCAGTATTTTAAGCATCTTTGTAGATAGTCCTAGATTTGAGAGTTTGAAGAATAATGCTTTTCTATCAATGGTGTCGAACGCAGCTTTGAAGTCTACAAAGAAGACATAAAGTTTTTTTCCGTTTTCTAGATATGATCGTGCAATGCTTGTCAGGATGAAAATATTGTCTACTGTGGAGGAACCCTTTCGGAATCCGGCTTGGTATTCGCTTAATAGGTTATTTTCATCTACCCACCTGGTGAGTCTTTCCAATAAAACTCCTGTAAAGATCTTCGTAATTGCATTAAGGAAAATGTACCTCGGTAGTTGCTTGGGTCCGTTAGATTTCCTTTCTTCAGTATAGGGAATATGATATTCTTCCTGAAGCTTTTTGGCACTTCACCGCAGTCGTAAATCCAGTTGAAAGTTTTTGTTAGCTCTTCCCGAAAGGAGTTCGTTGCATTTTTGAAGAATTCGTAAGGAATCCGGTCCTCTCCTGGTGCTTTATTTTCGGTACAGCGATCAATGAACCTGGATACTTGTAGCTGGGTGATTTCTTGGTCTAAGATATCGTTGGTTATAAATGGTTCTGCGTAATGGATATGGTTGCTATTTAGTTCTCTATTCAAAAGATTTTGAAAGTATTCAGCCAGAATTGGGGCATCTACTTTTATGGTGAACCCGTTATGCTGTTTGTTAAGGGCTTTTGCTATGTTCCAGAAGGCTTTACTATCCTTGGCATTACTAAGGCTCGACGCTAATTGTAGAGTGTAGTTTTTTTGTTTCGTCATACATATATTCTTATAGGCTTTGTTTGCTTCTTGGTATTTCAGTTTTAAGTGATTAGTTCCATTTTTTCTAGCTTGTCTGAGACATTGGAACGATTTTGTCCTTGCTGATTCGCACTCCCAGTCGTACCAGGGTTGTTTCCATTTACATTTTGGTCTGTTTTGACTTCCCGCAGCTTTGATAATACAGCTTGTCAGAGTATCTATGCTTTTTATTGGGTCAGTGCTACTGTGTGTCACTATGCTAAGTTCATGGTCTAGGTTGAGTTTATATCTTTCCTTTTTTCTTTCGTTGCATTGTAATTTTGGAAGTAGTGTACCTTTTTCCACGTCTGATCTGCATCGGTTGGAGCTGATTTTTAAGTCAACGGAAATTGGAAGGTGGTCTGATAGAGTGTGATCTTTTATTGTAAAGTCCGAAATATTTTGTAGTCCTAGTCCTCTTGCAAATATATAATCTATGGTTGAGCATGCTGTCCCCCTCATGAATGTAAAGTGTCCTTCCTCGTCGCCCTTAGTCCGACCGTTCAGGATTGTTAGTCTCAAGCTGTCACACAATTCAGCAATCTTTTTTCCATTTGCATCTATTTTGTCATCTTTTGAGGTTCTGTTTTCTAATATTGAATCTGGTGCTTCTTCAGTTTCTATGTTTCTTCCATTGAAGTCGCCTGCTAGCATAAGATTATCTCTGTCGAAATCCAGTAAAAAGTTTTGCAAGGTTGTGAAGTCATTCATCCATTTATTGCAATTGATGTAAACTGGTATTACAAATATCTTTCCTTTTTCTGTGGGGATTTCTACGATGTCTCTATTACATTGTTTTGTGAAGTTGCAACCCCATTTTTTTCTCACTTCCGTTTTAATTCCGTACAAACAACCTCCACTAGCCCTACCGTGTGTTGACGTTCTTTCTGCTAATATCCACAACAATTCATAGTTTTTAAATAAATATTCAAATCTTTCTAAATCATTTTCTACAAAAGTTTCATATAAAAAGAAGATATCGTAGTTATTAACAAATTGGAAAAAATCAGAAAATAAAAGTTTGTTGGCTAAGCCTGCTACATTAAATTTTTTTTTTTTTTTTTTTTTTTTTTTTTTTTTTTTTTTTCGCAGGAAGGTGAGAAATCTTCAGAGACACTATAAGCCCGATGCTTATAGTAGTGTCAGATTTTTACTGACTAAAACTCACCTCCCTTATCTTCTATATTATTACTACAACTAAGTCCAGCTTAACAAGTAGTTTTAGCGTCATTTTGTTCGCGTTTTGTCAGGAAGCTCCCCAACGAGAGGACCTGAAGATTCCACAAAATTCGAGTGGAGAGATTAATTTGTTTGCGCTAGATCAGAAGGTCTTGTTCGGTGCAGACGCCGAAAAACGAACGCCTCGCTAACAGATTGTTGGATTAAGTTATTACTATGATTTCTAAGTCGTGATCTTAGCTCTGTAGCAAATTTTTTAGTTTCGTTTTCTACATATTTTATGTTTAAATCTCTATGTAAGTCGCTATTTCTTACATACCATGGAGCATTTACTATTATTTTAAGTACTTTGTTTTGGTATGTTTGCAAAATTTGTATATTTCTTTCGTTGGTACAACCCCAAAGTTGTATACCGTACGTCCAAACTGGTTTCAGTACTTGCTTATAAATAAGAAGCTTGTTATAAACGCTTAGATTGGAATATCTTCCAATAAGCCATGTCAATTCGCGGAGTTTATTTTCGAGTTCATCGCGTTTCTTTTTTACATGAACTTTCCATTTAAGTTTCGCGTCTAGAGTCATGCCTAGATACTTCGCTTCATTAGCGTATGGAATTTGCACAGAATTTATATAAATAGGTAAGTTATATACTTTTTTATACGTAAAATTTGTGTGCGTCGATTTCGTTTCATTAAGAGCAATTCGCCATTTCTTTGTCCAATCTGAAATGCTATTTAATGCCTTTTGAAGCTTAGAGGTTGCCGTTTCTATTGAATCCGATATTGCGAGTACAGCTGTATCATCGGCAAAAGTGCCTAAAGTTGTGCCTTCTGTTTGGGGTATATCTCGGGTATAAAGAACAAACAAAATCGGTCCAAGGACGCTACCCTGGGGAACCCCAGCGTTTATTTCTTTAAACTCCGAATACTCCGTTCCTTGCTTAACTCGAAAGAATCTATTTTCTAGGTACGATTCAAGAATGTTATATATTTGCTCTGGAATGACTTTTAATTTATATTTTAGCCCGTCATGCCAAACTTTGTCAAAAGCTTGAGAAACGTCAAGAAATGCAGTTGAGCAAATCTTTTTTTTCTTCAAATGCTTTTTCAATTTCGTTAGTTATTCGGTAAACCTGATCAATTGTCGAGTGATTATTCCGGAAACCGAATTGGTGGTCGGGAATTAAACGTTTTTCTTCAATAATTGGTAGCATTCGTTTAAGAAGCAATTTTTCAAATATTTTAGATATAATTGGTAAGAGAGAAATTGGTCTATACGATTTTTTCTCATTCGGTGGCTTACCCGGTTTGGGGATCATTATTACTTCGGCGACTTTCCATTGCGTGGGTACGTAAGCAAGTCTTAAAGCAGCGTTAGTGAGCTGTAAGAGCTTAACCATTGCTTTTTTAGGCAACTCTTTGAGGACACGACCGTTAATCAGGTCGTAGCCAGGAGCTTTATTATTTTTCTGCCGTTTTATTTCCTGGACAAGTTCAGTCAAAGTAATATTCCTGATAGAAAAATTGTCCGGCGCTGGTTGGAGCTCTCCGTCATTAGTCAGAAGCTCTTGACCATCGAAAGGTTTGAACGTTTCCTCAAGGTGCTTAGCAAATAAATCCGCCTTTTCCTTATCAGTTTTTGCCCATTCAGAATTATTTTTTCGAATAGGTGCCGACATTATTTGAGGCTTTTTAATACCTTTTATCGTCTTCCAAAGAGAATAATTCGTTTTTTTGTCTGCTGTTAGGCTTTCAAGATAGGCAGAATTCTCGCTGTTTTTAAAATCTCGTAACAAATTTTTAATCTTGTTTGATAAAAAGTTAACGACACTTTTATGCTGAGGAGCACGTGATTGCTGCCATACTTTTCGAGCTTTTCGTTTTTCGCGTATCAATTCTTTTATATCTTCTGGAATTTTTTCTTCGTATTGCCTTGACTTTTTACTACAGATCGGAGTATTATTCCAAGCTGCTTCTTGAACAATATTTATAAATTTTTCTGTTTCATCTTCTAACTCAAACGGAGTTTGCAAAGAGACGTTCAGTATAATTCTATTTTCGCAATCTTCTTTGAATTTATCCCAATTTGTGTTATTATTTGTTAAAATTAGGGGCTTTTCTTTTTCGATTACGTTACTGTTTATTGTTAAGATAACGGCCGAGTGATCCGTAGAAAAATCGAAGTTATCATCTACTGTCATATATTTTCTGTTCATTCCTCTTGCGATGAAAAAGTCAACAAGATCGGGTGTTTTCGCTGTATCGGTTGGCCAATACGTTGGTTTTCCTGATGAGAAAAATTCAACGTTACATTCAATACCCGCTTTGTAGAGTTGTCTACCCTTCGTCGAAATGCAACGTGATCCCCAAAATGAATGTTTCGAATTGAAGTCGCCGCCAATAATAAATTTTGGACCTAAAGCGTTGAAAAGATCTTTAAAATCGTTTTTGTCTATCTTGGACCGAGGAGGACAGTAAATAGACGCAATATTAAAAAATACGTGTCTAACTTTTATGCTAACGGAAGTAACTTGCATTGTATCGAGCTCGATATTTATCTCAAACGAATGATTGATATTTTCTCTGATAAATAAGGAAGAACCACCCCTTGCTCTTTCGGATGGATGGCATGCGTGGTAAGCCGAATAACCTTTAATACTTAAATTTGAGTCTTTTTTCAAATGAGTTTCAGAGATCAAACAAATATCTATTCTTTCGTTAAGTAGAACCGTTTCTAGTTCTTCGATTTTTGCGGTAAGTCCGTTCGCGTTCCATGTTATTATTTTGAGTTGTTGAGACAACTGATCCATGTTTACGGTAAATTTGGTGTTTTAAGAGCCGCCGACTCAAATTTGTCCAATTTCTCAAGAATAATTGTGTTAATTCTCCCTTGTTCTTCTAATCGTTCAAGTATAAGGGAAAATACATTTTGAACGGAGTCAGGTTTAATAGTTTTAGGTTTTTCGGGCGCCGTGACTTGAGCGTACGTGTTCGTCTTTTTTGTTTTTATGTTTTCTGAGGGTAAAACGTTTTCATTATTTTTCCCGTCCGTTTTACTCGACGCTTGAGTATTAGTCTTGGTTTTTAATTTTAATTCTTTGTTTTGCTTTGAGGTATTTTTTTTAGTTTTCTTACTAAATTCTTCGCGCCTCTTTAACATTTCCTTTGCGACCTCACAGCCACGGTAATTTGCTGGATGATTACCTTTGCAATTCGCGCATGTAGCCGGAGTTTCTTTTTTAAGACGGCATACATCAGTCATGTGCTTTCCCGCGCATTTAACGCAAACGGGGTCCTTCTGACAATAAGCTGCTGTATGGTTAAAACCTTGACATCGCTTGCACTGAGGAATAAGGCGTTTGTTCTTTCTTAGTGGTTCGATTTTTACAACAATATTCATTATAGTTTTAATATTATAAACATTGTCTACATTTTCATTTTTATCGAAACTTAGAATAAAAAGCGGAAGAGCGCGTTTTATATAAGCGGTTTCAATTCCTTTTTCTCGCTTCAAAAGATTTGTTGCGTCAAGAATCTTAAATCCTTTGGTTTTTAAGTCCGAAAGGATGTCTTCTTTTGAACAAGAGGGATGAAGTCCTCTAGCTACTACACGTAAAGGTCTTTCTTCTTTAATTGAATAACTATACCATTCAATTTTTTCATCGCTGAGTTTTTTCGACAGTTTTCTATAAGAATCTGAATCATTTACGTTAATTTTCCACGTATTATTGTGAGTGGATGTAGCTTTGAAATTCTTTTGCGCCGTTTCTTTTAGAATAGGAAGAATTTTGTTATAATCCGCTTGACCAACGATGTTTATCGGTGGAGGAAGTTTCTTATTCGCAGAAAACTGATCTTTCCGTGTAGTTTTATTTGGTTTTAGCTGATTTTGAAACTTAGGCGAATGTTCAGCCTTCCGTTTTTTACAAGGTCTACTTTTTTCAGTTTCCCGAGCAAGTTCATCTTCATCAGTTTCATATTCGTGCCGATCTCGATGTTGTGGACTTAGAGTATTTACTTTCATGTTTTCAGAAGTTTTTAACATCTTGTTCTCTTCACGAAGACTTTCGACTTCTTTTTTAAGCTCTTCGTAGAGTCTTATCATTTCGTTCAGCTTCTTTTGCAGTTCA
Organism: Eupeodes latifasciatus; assembly: GCA_920104205.1. Taxonomy (NCBI): domain Eukaryota; kingdom Metazoa; phylum Arthropoda; class Insecta; order Diptera; family Syrphidae; genus Eupeodes; species Eupeodes latifasciatus. Next base: position 261,031,945 of record OV049924.1, on the reverse strand, counting down.
CAATTGTCCTGCTCAAAACTGTTTGTTTTCGGTGAGTCGCTTTTAGTGCCTTTTGGCACAACCGGTGGACTCTTTCTGCCGGTAACTCTCGGTACAGATGGAGGTGATCGAGGGACCTTATGCGCTTTCGCGAAAGGATTTATCAAATGCAATAAATGGCTCTCCCCAGAATCCGTAGAGCCTGCCTCCGAAGAGGATGGATTTGCCAGAGAAACTGGCTTTCCACCTGGGGTAATTAATCTATTTGTTTTTTTCATTGCATATTTTGTATACTTATGTAGTTCTCAGTATACGGAGATTGGATTTTAGTCGCCTTTTACGACAAGCATACCTTACTTCGGGTAAATTCTTAACCCCTACCCGAAGGGGAAAATGATAACATTTTTACTTCGTATAATATTATATTCTTAAGGTGACTCTTATTTCTAACATTAGTTTTTGCTTCTACTTGGCTGACGGCATTACAATTAAAAACGCTGAATGCGTTCATCTCCCGGCTTTCTTGAGCCGCTGTACGAAGCTGTATCTGCGTTTGCATCATAGTTTGACATTTCTGTGTTGTCATTTCTGTCATCTAGCAACTGGTTCAGATATGTCAATCCTCCGTCTTCTTCACATGCGATTTTGTTTTCGTTTATGAAAAAAGTATATTTCTCATTTATAATTAGTTTTTCGCCTCTTATTTGGAGCTTCAAGTTCGTGTATCTGGCTGCAACTTTATTCTTAGTTTCCACCATGCGCCTCCTCCTCTGCCGAGCCGCGAAAGTGTAATCCTTGTGCATGGAAACACCACTTCCACGCTTCCTGTTTGCCGCTTGTAATAGCCGTCCAACTAGCTCCTTGTTTTGAAGCTCGACAACAACATTACCAACATTCGGTCTCGTAGATCTTAGTTCTATAGCTGTTGCAATTATTGCGGTGTTTTGGGTTTCAAGCAGATCCAAACAAAGTGACTTTGCTTTCTCTATTGGTGCCGTCTCATCATGTAGCGGTAGATGGATGACTACGTTTTTTTCATTTGCCTTGCTTGTTAAACGCTCAACTTGTTGTTCAAGCGACAGACAGCGCGATTGCATTGCACATAGCTGATTTTGTAGCTGGGTGTTATTTTGGTGCAGCGTTTTAAGTTGTAGGCCGATTCCTTCTAGGTCTGCTTTTGTAGCCAGATCCTTCAACTTCTCGTCAATTGCCATGACAACCGTGTCGCGGATGAGAATTTTAAGCTCATTTGCGGTCATATTACCAGCTGGCTCCTCTGATAAAATCCTCTGTTTTTGTGGAGGGAATCGGGGCGAAGTGTGTGTCAGTCCGCGTTTTGATTGCGCGGGAGTGCCAGTCATATGGACGGATGACGATTGTGGTGAACGGTGTATAGACATTTTGTATTTGATTCGTTTTGTTCCTTTTTCTTAGTTTTTACGGAATATTTTGAATAAACTTTGACTCACCCTTATGGATAAACTAAAGATTTTTCAATTAGATTTAAACTTGGCGTTATTTTTTGAAATTTGAAGTGTTTTTTCTTTAAAAAACTTAGAGCTAACTTAGTAGTTGATCTTAACGATTCACTCTCTCACTCTCATCTCGCTTGTGTTTTAGACAGATAGGGTGCCCATGAAAATAGCAGCCGTCTTCACAGTACCCATCAACTTTAACGCCTAGAATCCTTACTTCTCGTCCGTTGGCAGCATGTTTAATGGTGATATTCCTTTTCCTCTCCTCCAAAATCAACCATTTAATGGCCACCACAGATTGATTTATCGGCGTATCTACGAAAAAAAATCAAAATCTAATATATTATGCAAAGCACATGTTACTTTCCTATATCCCCTTTTAGGTATTAAACCAATGGTGTTCCTCCTGTATACTAAATTACACGCTGATGCTATTGTTGTTGCTTCCAAGAAAGGTTCAATGTTGCTTTGTTGCAGAAAAAAGTTTCTAAATCTTAAGCATGCCTCAGTTAAAATTTTAACATCACTGATGCAGTACTCTAGGAGATCACGCTGCATGTCAAAATCATTGTTTTTATTTTCCGTATACCACTGCAAGAATACTTCACGATCTTCGGGTTTCATAGAGTCGGGACAGTAATACTCTATGGCTGGTAACTTGCCTTTATAATGTTGATTTTCCTTGCAATTAAATAAATGCGGAAAATATCCTTTGGGCATTACCGAAGATAGCTGAAATGCCTTTGGAATTTTTGATAGAGCCATTGGGAAGTAGTTCAGTGAGTCAATAAATTTAATGTTCCCTATTTCCATTAGTATGATCTTACTTCCGCGCATGATGAGAGTTGGGTTAAATTTTGTTTCTTGTAGCATATAATTCAGAATAAACTGATGATCATATCCTTGCCCGTTGTGAGCTATCACAACAACTCTTTTAAAATTGGCTCGAACTTTTAAAATATGATTCAGAAATTTATTCACAACACTTTCAACATCATTTCCTTCCCTGATGACATTCAAGGAAAATTTACACTTCTTGCAAAAGTATAAATTCGGCATGTTTAAACACTGATCACACTTTTGCTGAAACACACATAAATTTGGTACGTGCATTCTTACAGGAGTACTCAGTTCTTCATTATTAAAATTGATTATTTTGTCCCCTATTATTTTGTCTTGCCTGCTCATTGTTGTGATATAGCAAATTAATCTTTTTATTCGATTCAACATCTTCGAAAATCACTTCACGTCCCTTAGTGTCATACTTATAGACAGTGATTTTGTAATCAAATAAATGATTTTGAAATTCTCTTAACTCTGGAATCCCACATCCTTCGTCTGGTAAATTAATGTTTGTGTCGAGAATAAGCTGAGATGTTTTATTAGTTTGAAGTTTGCCAATATCCCTCCGGATTTTTTCCTTCTACATAGCAGTTCCTTTATCCGCATAAACTTTTCCGACAACAAGTGCCCGTGGCCTCTACGTTTAACGCATTCTTCTTCGAATGTATTGTAGGTGTTAGATCTTGTTTTACCAGATCCAACAGGGATTTTGACTGACGTTATAGTCAAGTTGAAATCTTCAGTATTAATGCCACATGAATTGCTCTGGAAAATCTTTGAGATCATTTCCCAAACATCACTGAACTTTATTTCGGAGCATTCCCGAAAACTGAGCCAGCCATTTCCTCTTTCAGCAGAGAAATTCTTCCCACTGAAAGTAATTCCGACTTTATCATGGGGATTGACATCTTTCAAGGCATGTTGCAACATGTCCTTTAACCCCTCACTTATCCATGAAGTCGGTTCTTGGTTCTCTGGAATGGGTTTTATCTTAAAATTGATTTTCCTTCCCTTGACATCAAAGCGTTTTACTTTGGAAAACGCATCGCTGATAATTTGAATTCTCTAACGAAAATAAAAGGAAAGAAAAGAAAAGTTATTACCAACCAGTCACATCACAGAAAAAAAGAACAACAATTTCAAATAATTTTTGTTTTATTGTTTTTATTTATTTTTCTTATGTATTAAAAATATAATTTTAATATAAACTATTATAAAAAATATGTTTTTGCGTATTCGCAAAATCGGATGATGGTGTTGATGATGATGAAAATTCTGGGACTATGGAAGGTAAGGTTACCTCAATTTCGTTGATTTCCGGCTCCTTCTCGTGAAAATCTAAGATGAAGCTTGAATTCATAGGCTCCACCACTTCCAACGCTAATTTAGGGAGCTCGGACACAGCTTCGTCGTCGAAATCTCTCGCACACCTTTTTGGTAAGAAAACGTTACAGTCTTCCAATTCGACCAGAATCTGGTCCCCATATTGGGTCCGACACCTTCTTGCGTTGACAATGTTATATTTCGTCTTAAGTTTCAGCTGTTTAATGCTGCACAATTTATTTTTTCTTTCGAACATATTTGCACGCGATTTAATTTTGTCCAGTATTGAAGACACTTTGAATTGAAAATTTAAAATTTAAAATTGAAAATTTAAAAATGTAAATTCACTTGTTGATTTTCGAACAACTTGTGGGATACTGAATTCAAAAACCTTAATCCAGTTTGTTTTTATACCATCAAAATATGATAAGAAATCTAGCTCAGTCTTATGTTAAAAGATCCATCTACTAAAAAAAAAAGATGAGATATCTATGCATTTTTTTTTTTTTTTGGGTTTTCTTTGAGTAAAATTTTGAACTGCCTTTTCAAGTGGATTGTGCATAGATCACAATTTGATTTTATTATTTAAGTACTGATTTTTGCACATTTCTTTTTTTTTGTTTTTTTTTCCTTATCTGTTGTTATTATGTAAGTTATGAAGAGAAATATTTATGGGGTAATAAATGAATTATTAATGTTTTGGTATTCTGTCGATTCTCAAGATGATAATAATACTTTTTATTATTCCTTTTTTTTTTCTTGTCAGAAAACTGAATATTTTAAATACTTGATAGAAAAGTGTCAAGGCCTTTACACAAAAGTATCATATTATTGAACATAATATTCTATGAACTAGAGCTATCTTATTCTCATGTTTTTCACACAAGCTTATCAACCTTAGAACTATACTCATATTCCAAAAAAAAAAAACAACACCATTACCATAAATCATCATGGTCACCAAGTCAGTCATACATCCGTCCCTACTCAGATAAAAACTACCCTCACTCATCCTCACATAAACGATCCATCGTCATTTATTCCTATACAAACCAAGAAATAAACCAAACTCATCCTGACTTCAATTTCAAAATTTCAAAAAAAAATTCAAAGAAGTAACCCTATAACATATTTTCTAGAAGACTATTAAGGTCATCCTATTAAAGGTGGACTTTATCAATTTTAGAGCTACAAAAACAAAACCGAATATCCAGACACATTTCTTATAGAAAAAAGTATTACAAAGGAAAAAAGATAAAATATTTGTAAAATGGTTAGGTTTCCCTCCTGAACATAATTCTTGGATACACACATCTAAAATAAATAACAAGTAAATTGCAAAATGATGTTTTTTTTATGTTTGTATGTTTTATTTTATTTTTCTTAAATACAATATTACAGATTTTGTTCTTTTATCCTATGTTTTTAAACATATATTGATAGATTGATAGAAAGATAGATATATTTAAATATATATATATATACGGTGATGAAAAATAAGGCTATTTTTGCGAAAAAACGCCTCCTTCAAAAGTTACAGCCTTTCAAAGTTTTCAACATTTTTCTCAATACACATTTCCATTTCACATTATAACAAAAATACAATTCCATCTCATTCTCATATCTATAAATAAATCATCATATCATGGTCACCAACCCATCCATACATCTCTACACAAATAAAATCTACCCTCACTCATCCTCACACAAACGATCGCTCCTCATAAAATCCTAAACAAACCAACAAATTAACCAAATGCATACTCACTTCAACAGATCACCATATCACCACACTGCCGCACCGCCACCTCCTCGTCCCGATACATCATACCCCTACACTACATACCATCTCACACATCAATAAAAATATTTTCTTTATTTGTTTTCCTTCTTTATTTTTTATACCCACGCACCCTCAAAAAATTGGTTCCCGGCTTCAAGGGCTCCTTTACCTACTGAGGTTATTTGCAAGGTAAAGGGATTATGCTTAAATTACTCAGCATCAACAAAAGTTAATTTTGAAACAATCAAAGAAGCCGTTCTTAACGCCGATGGCAATGATCACATTCAGATTGTTTCTGACAATATTTGCAGGACAAGGGATCATCAAGTGATAACAAAAACTCAGTGTAAGACCTATAGACCAAGATCGAAAAAACGTCACTTTCTCTCTAACCATAGCTCCCTACCTTTTGGATTTTATCGTCAAAATAGTCCCACGGCATTCTTACCCTCTTAGATTTACAATAAATTTGTAACATTTTCTGGTATTTCTTAGAAAATATTTCAATAAAAATGTAAAACGAATTAAATAAAAAGAACTAGAAGTAGAATATTGTTTATGTGTTTATTTATTTGGAATGGTTACATGGTGAGTATTGGTTTTAACAAAATCATTGAACATGAACCCAATAGGTTAAAATATTGTTAGATAAAATGATTTTTTTTATTTGATTACGTATTAGTTTACACATCATGACAGTCAATTTAAGTAAGTTTGTTAACTTCTCCATTAACTGGATTATATTCTATTACGCGGTCATGAAGAATAAGGCAATACATAGTTGTTAAAGGTGGATCTGGAAGTGTTGTTTTAAGTTCAATTTTTACATCCACTGGTCCTGTTTTAATTGATTCATTTTGACGGGAACAATCAACCACCATTATTGGGGCGATGTCCTTGAAGTTTTGTCGTGATAAAAGTGGTTGTGAGTGTTTTTGATAGTATGAGTATTGAAATTTACTGTACATTTCATAGAGAATGGCATACTGGTCTAGTTTATATTTAAGATTTAAATCTTCACGAGGAGGGTACGATTGAGAGTTTAAATGCACCTTTACATTGCTCACTTCACAGTAGTCAAATTTGCTTACATCCTTATCCTTTTGATTTTTTCTAGTCGTTTGTAGAGCAATAATAACATATCTCGGTTTCTCAAGTTGAGTTGAAGTCTTAACTGTCCATACATGATCAGTGTTAGTTGGCAGTGTTGGATATTCGTACATTTCCCAAGTTCGAAAATGAATTTGAATTGGATTTAATTGTATTTGTTTCAATAATGTAATCTTGTTTGAATCGGATAAGGGGGGAGAGTACGATAACTTTGGCGACAAAGTTTAATGACGGATTTGTATAGAACAGTTAAAAACAAGCATTTTTTACTATGGGAGGGGGGGTCTATCTCCCCCCGTTTAGGCGGTAGGGGCAGTTTAAAAAAATATGTACATTAAATGAAAAAAAAATAATTAAAAAATAACGGTAATACTTATAATTAAGTATTATACCTTTTTTTAAAGCCAACTCTTTTGTCTATTAGCTTGTTTTTAAATCAAGTCAAAACTATGCATAGTTTTTGAAAAAAATTGTTGTAAAGTCAAAATTTGTGCAAAAAAAAGTTAAAAAAAGGTTTAAAGTTAATTTTTCAAAACTTTCAGATTATCCACTATTTTTAACTTCCCATAGGAAGTTATTGTAATGGGTCCGATTTGACAAATTGAAAATTTTGACATTTCTCGACGTTTCAAGGTCCCTAGAGTCGAAATAAAAGATTTTTAGAAAGATGTCTGTGCGTGCGTGTGTACGTACGTCCGTACGTCCGTACGTCTGTACGTCCGTACGTCCGTACGTTCGCGACGTTTTTTTCGTCGTCCATAGCTCAAGAACCAGAAGAGATATCGACTTCAAATAAATTTTGTTATACAGATAATAAGGCAGAAAGATGCAGAAAGGGCTCTCAAGAAAATTGCGTGGGTGGTTTTTTTACCATAGCAGTTTAAAAAAAACGTGAACATTTTGGTTAAACCTAAATATCTCATGAACCAATGACGCTAGAGACTTGAATTAAATTTTATATTATATATTGTAACGTGATACAAAACAATTATATTTTTGGAAAAAAAATCCAATTAACGTTTTTTTTTATAAATCAAAAAAACTGAAAAAAAAAAATTGTCACCTCGAAAATTTTACGACTAAAATATGATTTCATCTCCAAAACAATTTTGTGCAATGAAGAATAATGTTTTTGACATCTGATAAAATTTTGAGAAAAATCGAATTGACAGTTTTTTTTACAAAAAGTAAAAACCTAAAAAAAAATTAATAAAAGTTGGTAAAAATTGATTTTCGACTCAAATAGCTTTTCAAAACTTTGAGTTATTGGCTTTAAACTACTTTTATCTTTCAAAAATATTGTTGTCAACATTCAGTAAAATTTTGAAATAAATCGAATTGACAGGTTTTTTACAAAAAATTAAAAACCGAAAAAAAAAAATTAAAAAAAGTTGGTAAAAATTGATTTTCGACTCAAATATCTTTTCAAAAATTTGAGATAACGGCTTCTGACTAATTTTAACTTATAAGAAATATTTATTTCAACATTCGATAAAATTTTGAGAAAAATCGAATTGACAGTTTTTTTTACAAAAAATAAAAACCTAAAAAAAAAACAATACTAAAACTTGGTAAAAATTTACTTTCGACTCAAACAGCTTTTTAAAAATTACAAATATTGGCTTCAAACTTATTTTATTTCACAGAAAATATTGTTTCCGATATTCAGTAATTTTTTTTATAAAAATTCAACAGTCCGTTTTTTCATAAAAAAATAAAATCTACAAAAAATAGTACGCAAATTTGCTAAAAATTGATACATATAGACAAACTTTTAAGCAAGACAAATCGACAGACGGGATGGGAAGTTATCAGTGCGGGTCGCATCCCAGCCTCTTTTTTTTTATAATTCATTGCTCTTATTTGTTTTTGATCAAAAACTGAAAACTAGATGATTTTATGTCTTTTAGTTTTTGAGAAAATTGAAAATAACCACAACTACTATTTTAATTTTGAGTTTAAAATTAAATTTTTCAAAAACTACGCATAATTTTGACTTGATTTAAAAACTGGCTAATAGAACAGAATGTTGGCTTTAAAAAAATGTATACAACTTAATTGTAAGTATCACTGTTATTTTTTAATTATTTTTTTCCATTTTAAATAATAACTTTTTTAAATTGCCCCTCCTGCCTAAACGGGGGGAGATAGACCCCCCCCCCCTCCCATAGTAAAAAATGCGTGTATTAAGACCCTCTACCAAAAACCGTTATTATATCTTGGCGCCAAAGTTATCGTACTCGTGCCGGATAAGGTAATATGCGGAACTCTACATTGCAATTTGAAAATTGATAGTTTTATGTCCTCGTTTTCTGTAGTATAATAAGCATTCTCATTACTTCGAGTACGAATTAGAACCAATTCATGTCTTGCGCTTACTATAATCCTTTTATAGTCTTCAGCAAATCCCAACAGATTCTTTAGTGGTACACAAAAATTAAAAGTACCCGATAAGGGTGTAATGCTGGAGTTTCCAGTCCATGAAGCATTTTCTAAGCTTTTACTTTCATTCTCATTCAATGATATATAATTTTTCATTGATGTTCTGATGCCAACATTTTTATTGTTCTCAATGTCCACTCCGTTGAGTTCATAATGTATTTCTTCAAAAAGAAATGCCATCGCATTATTAGATAATTTTCCCGTAGAAGAAGGCTTTCCATCTGATTTTGTTAGACCTCCTTCTATATAAATGTAGCTTTCACTGGGTAAAATGCACAAATCCTGTTATTGTATAGGGATACGTATTTCATCACTTGGATTGAATGACTGAAAAAATGGCGAGTAACTATGGTACTCAAACTTAGATATGCTATTATCATAGTTAGGTCCATGGGTAATGTTTAATATTTCGTTCATATTGTTTTACTTTAGTTTAAATCCTAATGTAAGAAGGTAGGTCTTATTTTCAGATGATAGTTTTGGTCTTGACGGTGGTGCTGTTCTAATAGAACTAAATGGATGGTTACTTTTCGTGTCTATTTTATAATTACTATTATAGATTAACATTATTGTGATTTTGGAGTTAAATGCAGTCGCACAGTTATTCTTTCTCCTCTGAAATTTATCAAGTCACCGTCTTGATCCACGAGTTTTAATGTTAGACTGCTTATTCGTTTGACGTTCACAGGTAAATAGATGACATTTTTCGGGACTTCTATGATTTTATACCATGCTCCTGTTTCTGGAGAAAATTCATGTAAAGTATGCACAGGAGTATTATTAAAATAAGAACCAGTAATTATATTACACTCAACTCGTATTACATTCACCTTATTTATATCAACAGGTAAATCCGACAAATGTACCACACCGTGGGTCAAGAACATATTTACTGAAACCAAGTAATTTTCCAATAGTTCTATCCTTATTGAAATATATTTTTTCGTTGCTCCGGATTTCAGATACCATAGTATTATTATTTTCCTCTATTTGAACAATAGCTGTAGAATTTCGCGATAATAATTCTTCGGAAATAAATTTTGCAATGTTATCAATTTCATAAGACCCAGTTGGGGTTTCAATTTCATATTCCCCTATATGAAACAAATTGTTACGTTCATCTATATTCGGAATAGAGTTGTACGTTTGAAAATCAATCAATCCGCAAACGTAGTCCTGATCCAGATTCAAAGGTGGAAAATATTCAGCTAATAGATGGGAAGTTCTTCCGCTTAGCGTAAGACTCAACGCCATGCTTATAAAAAATACAATGAAACCATTTTTTAAGAAAAGTCTTTATTTATTTGAAAATAAACAATCATATAAAAATCTTAAACATAAATGACCACAATTAAAAGAGTCGTAATCTTGATATTTAGTATAATTATAGTTAATTTTGTCACCCAAATAGTTAATAATTTCATTAAGAGGCTGTAAATTTCCAAAGCTATCAAAATATTTAATTTTACTGCCTTCTTTATAATACGCTACCCAGTGCGTTCCAGGACCAATTGAGGAATCAAGATATACAATCCCAGATTCATTTCTCATCGGTTTAGTTTTTGGTAAATTATTGCGCATGAAAATTCCTCGAAAATTCGGAATTAAATTCTTTGCAAAATATCTCAAATCTATTTCATTTAATGCGCGATTGGGTAGCGAACTTAGGAGTTTTTTGACTTTGGATTTAAATAAAGTCCAAGCCCCTTTCTATAAGGTTTAAGGTGTAAGCCTTGTCCGACTGCAATTGATTCCATTTTCTCGTTATTGTGTGAATCACTTTTCTAAAGGAGAGTTGTTTAGCTTTATTATCTATCTTGAACTTATTTTCTTCGTTTTCATTTTTCGCTCTTTTCTTAGGCTTCTTATCTTTACTCTGAGAACAACTCATACCGAATTTTGTTTTTGCTTTTAAGAGATTGGTAACCAATAGTGCATTTGACCGTTCAGCTATACTAGCGTTCTTAGATTTAAATCGCTGCCAAGCCTTTTCAGTTAAAATCCTATCGGCAATGTGTCGATCAGATGTATTTTTAAATTTGAAATAGGATATATCGTGTTCTTTGCACGCTTGATCAAGCAAATTAATTCCCGGATCGCCTCGAGCTACGCGTTTTTGAAGTTTTGTTCCAGGACCACAGTATTGATAACCAGGTAGATGTAGTTCAAGAGGTAGTTTGTTTATTAAGGTATTTAATAAACCTTCCTTCCACAATATTTCTTTGATTGATAGAATTTTTGGAATAATCAAACATTTTATATTATTATCTTTGCGCTAGAATGTGTTATGAACCTAACCACCCCATATCCATAACAGTACGAGTATCTTTAATTTAATAAAATTACTAGATATACATATCTACATATCTCGTTGTATTGTTTTATTGCAACGTATGATTATTCTTTCTTCTCCTCAAAACTTTGGGATAAACAAGATATCTTATTGCATTGAATGCAAAGCGTGATATTCTCTATCATCGGAGCATCTTTGTCATCAATTTATTATTCCAAGAAGATAATTTAGTTTTGTATACGAATTTGGCTCTGATTTCAAAATTTCTGTATCCATATAGTCAGTCTAATAAGAAAATCTTAAACAACAGGTCACAACTCGGAAGCAATTCAACATTATCTGTAGAACTACTAGAACTTAAATCAAATAAAAAAAAGGAAATAAAGTAACTAAAATAATAAAACACATTTGGACAAGCAACGTTTTTGGGGAACTTAATAATTGGTGTCAGAAGTATAATTCTAGGAAATCATCATGCTGATAATATTGTAAGAACATACATAAACAAAAATTTATAAAGTGAAAACAGAAAATCTCATATTAATTAAAAATGAATCAGAAAATTTTAAACCAGTTGTGCAGAAAATTTATAATTTGAAAACAGAAAATCTCATATTAATTGAAATTAAATCAGGAAATTTTAAACTAGTTGTGCAGAAAATTTATAACTTTGAAAACAGAAAATTTTATATTAATTGAAATTGAATCAGAAAATAAAAAAAACGTGTGTACCAAAGGCAAATTCGAAATATTAACTTAAATTAGATTGAAACATGAATCCAGATGGCAATAATGTTGATAGTGAGAATATCTCAGTGAATACCCTACCTATTCAAATTCGTCAAACCCTTCGATGGGGACAGACAGAAACTCATTCCGTTTCTCAATTCAATTGACTCTGCTTTTAATTTAGCAACTGTTGAACAATCAAACGTCCTCCTAGCTTACGTAAAAAGTCAACTTTCTGGCAAAGCCGAAAGCTCAATATCAAACCACGATTTTGATACCTGGGAGTAATTGAAACAATACCTAAGAAACATATACTCAGATACAAAACATCATGGGCATTTGCTCATTGAGCTATTAAATTGCAGACAGAATACTGAAACGATTTCGCAATATATTTGCAAAATTGAAACTGCTTTAAAAAAAACTGTTAACGTCTACACGACAAAATAATGTAATTGAAGCTGAATTAGTTGGTCGATTAGCGGCTATGAATGATTTAGCCCTTCACACATTCATTTTAAATGTTAAACCAGAAATTAGCGGAATGTTGAGAGCTAGAGATAAAGAAACTCTCAACGAAGCATTCAACATAGCGTTAGAAGAAGAAAGAATATAACTACTTATTAACATTAAGAATCCAAATTCTAAAAATTGCACTATTTGCAAAAAATCAGGACATATATCGACGCATTGTTTCTTAAATAAGCCTTCAGGTAGTAAACCTAAGCCTATGTATACTCTCCAATCAGAAAAAGTATGTAATTATTGCAAAAAACTTGAGCATTTGATCCAAGATTGCAGGAAGAAAAAATGGAAAGATAATAATAGAAATTCTTTGAATCAGAACTCAACCAGAAATTTTGGAAGGGAACAGGGAAACGTAAATTCACTCGGGATGATGGCAACAACAGATCGGGTGAATTCAAACGAAATTGTTGCAAACAAAATATATTAATTTTATTAAATGAAAATACTATCTTCATAAATATAGCATCTGAATTTTCTATTTCTTTTCAGTTAAAACTTTTAGTAGGCAGTGGTGCGAATATTTCTCTAATAAAAAAGGAATTTTTAGTTGATAAAGTCAAAATCAACGATGGTGACATAATTAAACTCAAAGGCATCGAATCAAGCGATAACCCAATCAAAACAATAGGTTCGATTAATATTTCACTTAAATTTAGTGAAAATCATAGCATTAACCATAAATTCTATATCATTGACTCAAAATCCAATGTTCCTTTTAATGGAATTATAGGAAATAACTTTTGAATTGAACATGGAGTTCAAATCAATTATCAAAATAAAAATTTAAAAGTCAATAACAGAACCTCAATACCTTTTTTTGTAAATCAATCAAATCAAACGTCTGATCAGTTTATACTTCCAAGTAGATCGGAAACACTCATTAAAGTAAATATTTTAAACAAAGGAATTAAACAAGGTATCGTGCCAGATATCGAAATTATAGATGGGGTCTACCTTAGCAGAGCTATTACTTAAGTTGATAGTCACTCTAAAGCATTTGTAACTATAATCAATACCCTTGATAAAAATGTAAAAATTCAATCGACAAAAGTTACTCTGGAAGAAATTCCATCGGAAATTTATTCATTTAATTCAAATTCTGAAAATATACAGAACCGTTTTAATCAATTGATATCTCAAATACGTACTGATCATTTAAATAATGAAGAAAAAGAAAGTTTATTAAAAATTTGTTCGAAATTCTCAAATCTTTTCTATTTAGAAGGCGATAAATTGTCTTCAACTCAAAAAGTAAAACACGAAATTTATCTGGAAAATAATAAACCAATAGCTTCCAAGACATATCGTTACCTAGAAATTCATAAAAACGAAGTCAATAACCAAATCTCTAGAATGCTTGAACAAGGTATAATAAGTCCATCAACTTCACCTTTTTCTGCTCCCTTATGGGTAGTACCTACAAAAATTGATGGCTCGGGTAAGAAAAAGTGGCGAGTCGTTGTAGATTATCGTAATCTAAACAATGTAATTATTGGAGACTCGTTTCCATTACCTAACATTTCCGAAATATTAGACCAACTTGGTCATAGTTCATATTTTACAATTCTCGATTTAGCTTCAGGGTTTCACCAAATTGAAATTCGAGAAGAAGATCATCCCAAAACAGCATTTTCGACCCCCGACGGTCATTACGAATGGAATAGAATGCCATTCGGACTGAAAAATGCGCCAGCCACATTTCAGAGGCTAATGAACTCAGTTTTAAGTGGCTAACTAGGTGCAAAATGCTTTGTATATAATAATCTTAAGTTACAGCCAGATAAATGCGAATTCCTACGAAAAGAAGTCGTATATCTCGGTCATGTAATATCAGAAGATGGCGTAAAACCAAATCCATCTAAAGTTCAAGTAGTTAAAGATTTTCCAATGCCAAAATCTCCAAAAGATATAAAATCTTTTTTTGGGTTAGTAGGCTACTATAGACGTTTTATAAAGAATTTCAGTAAATTATCAAAACCTTTAACTTCACTATTAAAAAAGGACATTGAATTTGAATGGAAAAATCCACAAATCGAAGCATTTAATACTTTGAAAAATATGCTCTTAGAAGAGCCTATTCTTAAATATCCAAATTTCAATAAAAACTTTATTTTAACCACTGACGCCTCAAGTTTTGCTATAGGCGCAGTTTTAAGTCAAGGTAAAATAGGCAATGATTTTCCAATTTCTTTTGCATCAAGAACATTGAACCGTAACGAATCCAATTATAGTACAATAGAGAGAGAGAACTATTGGCTATAGTATGGGCTGTTGCCCATTTCAGACCTTATTTATATGGTACGAAATTCACAATAGTTACTGATCACCGTCCTCTTGTGTGGTTATTTAATTGCAAAGACCCAGGTTCACGCCTCGTACGTTGGCGTCTTAAACTCGAAGAGTTTATAAGCCAGGAAAAAATAACAGCAACGCTGATTATCTGTCAAGAATTAAGGTTTCAAACACTGAACAACTATCCGAAAAAGACGAAGCTGTAGTAAATCATATCTTTAAATTAGAATCGTACGATGATTACCTTAAATTTTACTATTCTTCCTTAAAATCTAATGTTTATGACTTCTCCGAAGTAAAATCATCATTTCTTAAATCAAATAATAATATACATAGCTTACTTATGCAGTAACGATTTTGGTGATTGTAATAAATATTTTACAAACATTTCAGATCTATGTGATAACATAGAGCAATTAAGAGTTCATCCCTATGAATTATATGAAGTAGTAAAATCAAAAAACATAAAGAAAGAATTCTCTGTTTATCATTGTATGATAAAACGTCAAAGTTGGCAAAAGGCAAGCTACTCCGATTTCTTTTATGTTTTTCAGAATCTCAAGTATAAATTAGAAGAAGATGGAATAGATAGCATATCTATGTAGGTATACCCAATTTTGAAAATATGAAATATGAAAAATTAAAACATATAATTCAATTCATCTTCCGTAATTCGAAAATTAAAATTATTGTTCATCACGATACAATCATTAATCCAGAGCGTTCAGATATTCCTGTTATCCTTAAAGAAAATCACGACGATCCTCAATCAGGTCATTCCGGTTTTAGAAGAACTTATAATCGAATAAAAGAATTCTATTATTGGAAACATATGAAGTCAGAAATAAAAGCGTATATTAAATCTTGTGAAAGCTGTCAAAAGAATAAAACTTTAAGAAGAACATTTAAGGCTCCTATGGAAATAACAACGACGGCGAGTCAGCCTTTTGAAAAATTAAGTTTAGATATTGTAGGACCTCTACCATTAACTACTAACGAAAATCAATTCATACTTACACTTCAAGATGATCTCACTAAATATAGCCAAGCTTTTCCTTCAAAAAACCATTCCGCAGAAACAGTTGCGAATAAGCTTTTCAAATTTATAAGCTTCTATGGCATTCCAAATTCAATTTTAACAGATCAAGGATCCGAAGTTATGTCTTCCCTATTAAAACAATTTGCTAAACTTTTCCATATGAAAAAAATAAATACAACAGCCTATCATCCACAGAGTAATGGAGCACTTGAGCGCTCACATTCTACCTTAAAAGATTACCTTAAGCATTATATAAATGCAAACCAGGATGATTGGGATGAATGGGTACCGTCCGCTATGTTTGCTTATAATACCTCAGTTCATGCGTCTACTAAATTCACACCTTATGAACTGTTGTTTGGACATAAACCTTTATTGCCTTCATCATTTACGCAAGCTCCAGAATTTAAATATACATACGAAAATTATATAGATCAACTTAAATTTAGATTGAATAAATCTCACAAAATCGCAAAAGAAAATATAATAGCATCTAAGGAACTATCTAAAAAGTATTATGATAAAACTGTTAATAATCAAAACTATAATGTAGGAGATAAAGTATATCTTCGTAATAACAGTAATAAGCCGAGTAAAAAGCTTTCACCTACTTATAAAGGTCCATTTGCAATAGTTCAAACCTTTTTTTTTTTTTTTTAATTGTTTATTTGTGTTCCCTTAAAGTCTAACAATTTGTATCTTAGTTAAATAAACTTAAAAACTATTACATTATTTTTTTCTTTTAAATTATTAGTACAGTACCTACTTATTTATCGATTTCTCGTATACATACTAATTAATATTTCATTTTTAGTACAATTAATTATTATTTACATTCGTATTGTTGTTAACTGTGTCTGTTTTTTGTTTTTCATGTTAAAGGAAAGTGGGATTTAAAAAACCTTTTGAAATCTTTATTTTTTTCATTTTTTCTTAAAACTACTTCTTAAAAATACTTAAAATACTTAAAAAACTAACTAACCTAGAAGGTGTCCTGGTATATGGTCTCTAACCTTTCGAGATATAAGCAGGATCGACAATTGTTTCCAATTATCTAGCCTGCCCTCTCGACCGATCAGAAACCATATATCAGAACGTTATGGTAAAAGGGACTATGCGTCTGCAACGACCCAGTCACGCCACCAATATCTTTCGCGATTGTAACGATCGAAATTTTGTTCATCTCTTTGAGGTATGCTTACGCAGTATCTTAGGTCTGTATTTCCACTTACTAATTCAGAAGGTTCATATAGTATTCTTTTATCTGTAGCTCTTCTTGCCATATGGTATATTATCGGTACGTTCATTGAGTCAGACAAATAGCCATGTGCATCTAGAAACAAGAAAGCCTCGGGAGGTATAAATCCACTCGTAAGTGTGTTTTTGAAGTATTCGGGGTTAAAACAGAATAGCCCAGAAACAAGATCGTTCTCAATAACGTTTGCCGACCTTTCAAAATGATTTCTCACAAGGTTCTGAATGACATTGTCAATTCTGGACACACCGGAAGCATCCAAAAGTTTCTTGTTCGAAACGTAATCCCGAAAGTCAGAATGTGAGCTTCTGTACATTTGCATGCAAGTTCTTAGACATTTTCTCTCGAACATGCGAAGCTTTTCCATATACGACGGATTAATATTCCACCATACTGCACTCGCGTAAGTCAGGATTGGACGTATAAATGCTTGATAGCAAATAATCTTCACATCGGATCTCAGATAGTTGGAGAAGAAAAGGCGTTTAAGCGACATAAATGCCGCTCTTGCCTTTTGCAATTGATTGATTATGTGATTTGTCCAAATGAACACCCAGGTACTTCACAACAGTCTTAGATTCGATGGGGAGACCCTCCGAGTTTATTATTTTTAGGTTTTTTCCAATTTCGTCTCAAATCTGAATTTCCGCGTCTTATTGGGCTGCGGAACAGTATGGTTTCACACTTAGTGTTGTTTATTTTAAGCTTCCACTCGGAGCAGAATGATTGCAGCTTATCAAATTTTCTTTGCAGTTCTGTTTGAATATCTGCAATTCTTGATCCACTTGCATACAAAGTGGTATCGTCAGCAAACGCTATCGAGTCATCGATTTCCCTTAATATGTCAGAAACATATAAACTTAACAAGTGAGGTGCCGACACAGTGCCCTGTGGCAAACCATTGGTGATACTAAAAACCTTAGTTGTAGTGTTTTGTCTATCGGTTACAACAAATTTCTTATGTTTCACCATAGATGAAATTAGTTTAACAAGATGGGGTGGAAATTCGTACCGTATGAGTTTAAATAAAAGCCCGTTGATCCAAACCGTGTCGAAGGCTTTTTCGATATCTACTAAGCAGGCAGCTGTACATCTCTTTGCGTTCAGATTCCAGTTTACATCTGAAATCAGTTTTGTAACTGCGTGCACTGCTGAGTGATTTCTCTTGAACCCAAATTGGTTTCGCGGTACTAACTCCTTTTCTTCGCACACGAACTGGATGGACTTACAAATAACAATTTCAAAAATCTTTCCGATATTAGGCAGGAGACTTATTGGCCTATAGCTAGAAGGATCAGAAGGATCCTTTTTCTTTTTTATTATTGGAAGTACCTTCGAAGTTTTCCAGCAACTTGGGAAGTAACAGTTATTTAACAAGTTATTAAATATAACGCAGTATTGGCGTATGATTTCGACTGAAATATGTTTTAAGACATGTTCGGAATGTTATCTAGACCGCTTGATTTTTTATTATTAAGTTTACGAAATATTTGTGTTAGTTCGTCTTGTGTTATGAAGTAGTTCATGGTCCGTTCTACTGTAAGTTCATTTGCCTTAAGACTATCAGTAAATCTTAGGAGTGTCGGTATTTCGCTACTGTAAAGTCTTGACAATTCGGTATTTACCTCGTTAGTTTTGGTGCTAGGAAGTTCTCTAGCATGAATTGACTCAAAGTGAGATCATATAAGATTGAGTTTATCTGCTTCAACATCTACTATAAAAGATTCATCGATGATTGGGCATTGTTGACTGTAAATCCCAGCTTGAGAAAGTAGTGTTTGCGATGATAATGGTATTTTGAGCGTATGTATTTTAACATTATTAAATTGTTTGTAAATCTGTTTTACTTTTGGAAACATGTTTCTTGAATCAGACTTTATAATACTTTCGGCACGTTGCTTCCAATAATTGTTAATACTATTTTCGAACTGTTGGCGTATTAAAACTTTTACATTTCTCAAGAGGGATTTTAATCTTACTAGCTCTGCACTTTGGACATTCTCTTGAAACTGGCGACGTATTCTGTTTATTTGTGTAATTAAAAAGCTTTTATATTTTTGTAGTGTATTTATGTCACGGTTTAAATAACATTCCATACTGTTCTTTGATTTAACTTTAGGAACTGACGACTCCATAGCTTGTAATACCACCGTATTGAGATTCCCGATATAGAAATCACACTCCTCGTTCGTTAGATTCCTATTGCTAGGAATGTTAGAAGAGGCAGTGCAGTTCCTATATTTTGTGGTGGCGCAACGTTGAAACCGACACCAATCAGTCTGCCTAAAATTGAATTTAGGGACTTCGTGTCGTGTTGCGAAGCTAGACATCAAGTTGTCAGCAAATGTCAATGGTATAACTATTGCCTTATGATCGCTATCATACAGCAATAGCGACATTTTATTGTCGTGGACCGTTTGTATTTGCAATCGTGCGTCCGCGATGCAAAGATCTAAGTATTAATTTCCACGAGGGTAACTTGGTGTTACAGGGCTATAAAGCTTCATTTTATAATTTATTTGGTTTTCTTCAAGGAAATTGTGTAGAAAGCTGCCTCTTCCATTAGCCCTTGAATCTAACCAGTTTGGATGTTTTGCATTAAGGTCTCCTGCTAGGACGAAATAATTATCCAAACTATTTAGCCTTAGTTTTTCGAATAGTTTTTCGAGCTCAACTTTAAATTCATTGGCTGGTGCTGCCGGAGCATATGCTGATATCAAGTAGAGACGACCATTACCCCTTAAAGGCAGAGAGATAATGGTCGTTTCAAGACATCCGAAATTTTTAATATCTCTTCGTTCGATTACAGTAAATTCTAGTGGCTGACGTATAAGGATCGCGGTCCCTCCACTTTGTGTGGAATTACGTCGATCGTTTCGTATGATATCGTAGTGTTCAAGTTGTATGTTATGTCGTTCATTAAGTTTTGTTTCGCTCAAAAAAAGAATGTCAGGTCTATGATCCATCAAAAAACGAAGGAGATCACTTCGTCTATTGTTGGATATTATAGAATTGACGTTGAGAGCAATTATCTTGAGGGTAGCTCTCTTCATAGCTAGATCTCCAACAACCTTAGTAAGACTGTTGATCTGTGCTTGCAAATTTTCATTTGCGGGAATTATATTTGGTTTTGAGGTACCATTGGAGCTCATGGGATTTCGAACTATATTGGCAAATGATATCCCCCCACGGACACGATTTTCGATTTTATCGAGCTTTTCAGATTTGTTTTGTTGAGTTTCTCTTTTATGAGCCTGAATTCTATTTTCCAGTCTCTTATGGCTTTCGCAACCCTTCCAGGAAGCAGGGTGACCGTTTTTTCGGCACAGAACGCACGATAATTTATCTTTACTTGCTTCTTTTTGAACAAGGCATTTACCCGGTTCATGCGTATTTTGGCACTTGACGCACCTGTATGCCATCTGACAGATAGGATTGGCATGACCTATCCTTTGGCACCGATGGCATTGAAGAGTACCATTCCTTCGTATTTTTTCAAAATAAACTGAGTGCCCCTCTATGGAACTTATCTGTTTCAAATTTTGTACTAAACTTTCCGGAGACAACTGTACCGCTATAATAGGCAAGATTCTATTCTCACGTTTAGAGATCGTCGTAGCATACCTAAAAGCTTTAACAAATTCTAAATGTTTAACTTTAAATTTTTTTAATTCGGCTAAGACCTCTTCTGGGTCGAAGCTAGCGCTTAGACCTTTCAGCAAGAATGATTGTAGCCTGTCTTCCTTGCTTGTATATGTAAAAAATTCAGTACCTGCTTCAGAAAGAAGCTCCTTGACCTTATTACAATCATTCTTATTATATAAACTTAAAGTTAATTTGTTTTTGTTTACATTTTTTATCTTAAAATTATTCTCACCAATTTCTACTTTTAACAATTTTGCTAGGACGTGACTATCTTGTTGAAAAACTTTTATTGGTGGGGGTTTTTTTATCGCCTTCACTGTTGTATTGTCGTTGGTCTCATTTTTATCGCCTCCACTGTGCGATTTCGAATTTAATATTTTGGGGCTGTTAGTATTCGTTTTTTTCTCTCTTTGGGTTTTCGCTCGTGCGTTACTAACTAGCTTTCATTTGAGCTAGGAGAGCACTGGACGTATTTGTTGTTGTTTGGCTGACCGGTGCAGTAGCATTTTCTGCAGTTTGTTCTGAGCAGCGTTGCCGATTTTTTTTTTGAAATCGGGCCACTTTTAAAAATAAATCGGGCCATTTTCGTCGTTTCGGGGCCAAAGACCAAAATGAAGGAGATGCACTACTGTATCTTTTAAATTCATTTTTTAGGCACAATTTTGTTTATAAAAATAATTGTCACAAAACATAAATAATAAAATTCATTCAAAAACAACAAAAATAAACCACATTCATTTAATGAATCAAAGTAAAGTTTTAACACAGTTTAGTTCATGAAAAGTAAAAATCAATTAAATTAATTAAACCTACAAACATTTTGTGATGATTTATGAATCTGGGTAACATCCTAAGTGAAAAATAAATAAATCGAACTCGTCATCGTCAGTGAAGGATTGAAATCTTAGTGTATATGAATTCTGTACTTGGTTCAAATACTTTTTAGAGGGCCAATTTTAAATTTTTAGGGCCACCGGGCCATATCAATTAAATAGGGCCAAAATGGCCCTATCGGGCCATTTCGGCAACGCTGGCTTCTGCGATGTTGCTGTCGTCAGAGAGAAAAAACTTAAATATTAGTTCTTTCTCGATGCTGTCGTCGTCATCCATTTGGAGCGGCAAATATTTATTATTTGATAGCCGTTGCTCCGCAATCTCACTATCAGGTTTATTTGTTTTTGTTTTTTTTTCGTCTAGTGTCTAATTTAAAAGAATCACTATCACCTTCACTATTGTGTTTTTGTAGTTTACTTATAGTTTCTTTTAACTCGCGCACTTCTTCTCTGAGAGCCTCTATTAATTGGTAGGCCTCGCAAAGTTCTCTGTCTGTACCCACTGAGGGGTCTTCCCCCCCTGAAGGGTTTATCATTTTATTTCTTTTTTTCGTATTCACAGCATAGTTATGTACTATTTTCTTTGTCTATTAATGTTTTATTTAGTTGGAGATCATTAAGATCTAATAACAGATCGTTTTTTAACGCGAATATGCGTTTTGTTTTATTTTGTTATATCTCTTTATATGAGTTTTTCTTTTAATTTTTTCTGCACTGAGTAAAACACAACCTTACTCGCAAAATTCTTTAAGATCAATATAATTCAAACCCATAACAATCAAAACATTACAATTAAATTCAAGAAGAAACCTCTACGGGTTCATATAAATCGGTTAAAACCAGCTTTTAATTAATTAAAACAAATTCTTTGAATTTTGAAAATCAAATAAAATCTGTATTTTATTGCAGATTGTCAATTCTTCTATGCAACGTGCAAGGATCTGAGATAAATAATTATGAAATCAAGGAAATCAAAAAAGGAAGCGGCCTTTATTATGAACACTTAGGACATGGAAAAATAACTACAACCACATATAAAATGATAACGTACATAAATATTACGGCTATAAATCAAAAACTTTTAGGTACTTATTAAGAATATCTATGAAAAAACATCAAACAATTATTGTAGTAATCAAAGCGTCAATCATATTAATTTTTACTTTTGTAAACAATCTCTTAATTACTTAAAGATTCAACTTCCTAACCTATTCTTAAAATATCAGGCAATAGAAGACTTAATAGGAAAACGTAAAACTAAACGAAGTCTTTTTAACGGTTTTGGAACTATCTTTAAAACTATTTTCGGAACTCTAGATTATGAAGACGCCGTGTTTTTCGAAAAATCTATAAATAATGTTATAAACGATGAAAAATCTTTGACAGATCTCATGAAAGATCAAATTCATGTAGTACAATTGACAATATCTAATTTTAATGAAAGTATAAATAATATGAAATTCCACGAAGAAACTTTAAATAATAATTTTGAAAAACTTTACAATTTTTCACATAGCGCTACAACTGAAATTAGTATCTAAACTTAAACTTTCTGAAACAATTTCTCAACATATAATACTTTTAACATATCTTACTACGGAAAAAAATGAACAACTAGATAACATTGTAAACGCTTTATTATTTGCAAAACGAAATACGTTACATGTTACATCCTTTTGTATTATCAACTATACAATTAATAACAGAACTTAATAGTAGCATACACTTGCTTAAAAATGGCATTTATTTTCCTGAACTACCAATTTTAGAAAATGCACATATTTGTATAGATATTGCTAAGCTCCAAGTTTACCTTTTAAACGGAAAAATAATTTATATTATAAACATACCATTGACAGAATCAACATTATACAATTTATATCATGTTATTCCTCTTCCGATACAATACGCAAATGATAGTCAAACCTATGCATATATACAACCGACATTTACTTATTTGGCAATAACGGATAATTACCAAAAATATATTAAGTTTAATAACCTAGATCAATGTGAAAACTTATCGGATTCTGATTATATTTGCAAAGCTAACACTTTTTATTCAAATGCTTATAATCCTGTTTGTGAAGTATTACTCTTATCAAACACAATGAATACAATTCCTAAAAATTGTGATACAAAGATATATAATTCAAACAAATAACTTTCCTCTGTGAACACAGTGATAGAATTAATAACGAGATTATAACAGGTACATCTTTATTAAATATAAATAAGAATTGTGAGACTTACATAGGATCCAACTTTTTGAAATCTGATAATTATATATGAAGATGATTGCTGCGAAAATAAGTTAACAAATTTATCTCATGAATATGTTAAAATTACACCGATAAATCTATCAAACGTAAACTTAGATCACCTTAAATTAATCAAACATTCTCTAGATCAAATAAAGAACAAAATTAATGAGGCAGAAATCCATCAACACTGATAAAACATCCTTCCTTTTTTCAATATACGATTGCGGTATTATATTAAACTGGTATATTTGATACTTAAATGTTTCAAATGTTGTAAGAAAATAAGAACAATTTCAATCATTAATGATGACATTCGTACATCAAATAATTGTCTTACACGGATCATAAATAATTGTTGTTCTAATACTGAGCAACAAACAAATGAAATAATAGAATAAGGCAAAGGTAGTTCTTCAATAATGACAACACCTGAAACAGCAGAAAATGTAAACATTAAATCTAGAAAATCAATTAGAAATCCAAGGAACAATTTTGGTTCAAATTATAACCTTGCAAATTAAAATTAATTTTACATTAAAAATTTAAATTAATTTTATTTTAAGGGGGGACGTGTTATGAACCTAACCACCCCATATCCATAACAGTACGAGTATCTTTAATTTAATAAAATTACTAGATATACATATCTACATATCTCGTTGTATTGTTTTATTGCAACGTATGATTATTCTTTCTTCTCCTCAAAACTTTGGGATAAACAAGATATCTTATTGCATTGAATGCAAAGCGTGATATTCTCTATCATCCGAACATCTTTGTCAACAATTTATTATTCCAAGAAGATAATTTAGTTTTGTATACGAATTTGCCTCTGATTTCAAAATTTCTGTATCCATATAGTCAGTCTAATAAGAAAATCTTAAACAACAGGTCACAACTCGGAAGCAATTCAACATTATCACTGTACAACTACTAGAACTTAAATCAAATAAAAAAAAAGGAAATAAAGTAATTAAAATAAAGTGTTTTATTTGGACAAGCAACGTTTTTGGGGAACTTAATAAATGGTTAGATGCGATATGAGGGTTTTTATATATATAAACTTGACATTTATAGGAATTTATTTAGTTTTCATCACTATGCGATTCGTTAAGCAACAATACCAGTTACCTGTACAAAATATGGAACTGGATATGGATAACAAGATTGAGAGAAAAAAGCATGGTAAATTATTCCCGCATAGTATAAGGGGGTTAATTACTGGTCCCTCAAACTGTGGAAAAACAAATGTCATGATGAGTTTACTACTACATCCAAATGGCTTGAAATTTAAAAATATCTATGTATATTCTAAATCTCTACATCAACCGAAGTATGAGTTTTTACGAAAAGCCATAAAACCAATAAAAAACATGGGCTTTTTTACATTTTCCAATAATTGTGATGTAATTCGACCCGAAGAGGCTAAACCAAATTCTATATTCATCTTTGACGATATTGCCTGTGAAAAACAAGATACAATTCGAGTGTATTTTAGTATGGGACGACATCATCACATCGATAGTTTTTATTTGTGCCAAACATATACAAGAATACCGAATCACTTAATTCGAGACAATGCTAATTTTCTCATCGTCTTCAAACAGGATGATATGAATTTAAAACATATGATCATGTCAATTCGGATATGACATTTAAAATGTTTCAAAAGGTATGTGCAGAATGTTGGGACACAAATTACGGTTTTGTGGTCATTGATAAGGACAGCCCCTTGAATGAAGGTCGATATAGAAAGGGTTTTGACTGCTTCCTTAAGCTATAAAATAGATATAATTTTTTATTTTTGCACCATATGTACAGTAATGTTATAGAGAGCAGTACAGAACAGTTCAGCGACAGATTATAGCAGTTAAAAGCGGTTCAATCCAGTTTAAGACCCAGTATTCTATACGGTTAAGACCAGTAAGCGCAATAAAAAATTCGGTTTAAGAACTATTGAAAGATTTTTTCATCAACTTCGAGATTTATTTTTTCAACTGCATTTGTAAGAAGAAATAAACTTTACAATATGATGTACAACTAACAAAAGATCTTATTAAAATCACCGATGCTCTACGAAAGAAATACAAATCATTCAAGACCGATAGTCAAGCTTACGAGACTCAAATTGAAGAAACTTTTAAACCACTCACGAAACCACTAAACGAATTGGTTAAAAAATCAAATACCGAGCAGTTTCAAAACAGTCTTATCGAGAACCCTTTAAAGAAAATAAAACTCAATCTTGAACAACATCAACCACATGATGAATTCAGTAGGCCAAAGTCTTTTATTGACGATTCACCTTTTTTTGTCGATGACAATGATACTCCAAAAAGAACAAAGAAAACCTCAAACTATTACGCAAGTCATCGCAACTTTATGGAACGATTGTCACAAGAAGAATTTCACTACACGCATAAAAAATATATAGATTTATTTATTAATAATTCCAACACTCTTGATAAAACGTATGGTATTCGTTTAAAAGATGGAAAGTGGTACATCGGTAATGCTGAGTTCAATATTCTCGGCAGGGATACAGAAATTAAAAATAAAACCTTTGAAGGAACAAATAGGTTACCTATATTAGCTTATATTTAAGAAAAATCCCGATAAGACAATTTACACTGATTAAGATTTAAAAAACTACAAGACCATTTTACATGACACTAATGCATATAGAAAAGATCATGATTCACAGCGACAAATACTTGGTAATTGTGGTTATAAGTATAAAAATATAATAAGTAAATTATTAGGATTCAACACAAACACTTGTATTAAGCCATTACCTTCACCATTAACACTACAAACAACTTCCGGATATGGATTAATGCAATTATCAAAAATTAAAAAAGACTATATATTTTGGGAAATTCCCAATGAGCTTGTAGATCGATTGAGACTTCTTATTGCTTCACATCAAGCTGGACATAACAATCATTCTAACGAAATTGTTTCAATTATTGAAGAACTTAAAGAAGCCGATATTATCGAATAAAAAATAATGAGTGTTGATAAATTTGGTCGTTATTCATATAGGACCCCACCTAGTGGCCCAAGAGGGAAACAAGGAGAGCCGGGGCCACCAGGTTTACAGGGAGAGCGAGGTTTACCTGGACTAACTGGTGAGGGTTTTTTAAAAACAGAAAGCGGTGATTACAATCTAACGTTTAAACGACTAAAAAATATTCAAGATCCACAAGAACAGGGAGACGCTGCTAACAAAAAATATGTTGATAACGCAAACGAGCAACTTAGAGAATACATTAAATATGAAGTTGTTAAAAAATTTGAGAAACTCTTGTTTGACACAATTAGTTAAAAAAAGAAAAAAATTATAATTCAAGCGAAAACTACTATTTAACTTAAAGTCAATCATAACTTCACTTCAGTCTTTAACTAAATGCCTCATTGTGTCAACTCAATTATCATGTCTAACATAGATACTCGATTCGTTTTTGATGAAATTTTGGAGTTTTTGAAAATAAATCATAATAATATATTGGAAGAACATCATGAGGAGCTTTTAAACAATGTTATCTTCTTGAAAAGATTTATGAATATATCGACTACAACTTCAAAACACGGGTGTCATTTTAATAACTGTCCATGGTCTTCAAATCTGTGTAAAGCTGGACCAGATACATGCGCATGCCACATGCTTGAAAATAGAATGTTAAGAATGAAAAAAAATTGAGGTCTCTGTATAAAAGACTAAAATAGTATCTATGTATACATATAGGTAAACCTTGTTACTTCAAATGAAAGAATTTATATAAATAAACTAATAAAAAGGTAAAATGTTTTGTTGTTTTAATCATTCAGTGAAAAGATGAGTAAAAGAGACATTGTCGAAGAACTACATAAGCCAGCAAGAAGAAATTTAAAAAAAGGAGAGTCGTTATCAAGGGGCTTGATGATTTATTGCAAGCTGATCTAGTCGAAATGGGACCGTATTCGTCAGAAAATGAAAACTACCGATATCTTCTCACAGTTATTGATACATTTTCTAAATTTGCTTGGACGACTCCTATTAAACATAAAACTGGGGCAATGGTCACTGTTGCCATGCAAGATATATTCAACAAAGGTCGATGGCCTAAGAATTTACAAACAGATGATGGAAAAGAATTTTTCAATAAGATATTTCAAACTCTAATGCAAAAACATCAAATCAACCATTATTCAACATTTACTCCACTGAAAGCATCGATTGTCGAACGATCGCACATTGAAAACTCTTATGTGGAAAGAATTCAGTTTTAAAGGAACATATAAATGGATTGATATGATAGGGTTGCTGACTAAAGCTTATAATAATTCAAAACATCGTACAATAAAAATGAAACCATCTCAAGTAAATGCCTCAAACGAAAAACAATTACTCTCCAACATATATAATTACATCAAAATTCATATTACTCCTAAATTCAAGGTAGGAGACTTTGTAAGAATTAGTAAATACAAACATGTTTTTGATAAAGGGTACACTCCAAATTGGACTACTGAAATCTTTAAGATAATCAAAGTACAGCGCACAAATCCTCTTACATATCTGTTAGAAGACTATCAAGGGCATCCAATAAAGGGCCAATTCTATGAACTAGAGTTACAAAAGAACAAAGTTTCCCGATACATATCTGATTGAAAAAGTGCTTCAGACGAAAAAGAATAAAATATTTGTAAAATATCTCGGTTTTCCATCCGATCACAACTCTTGGATACATTTTAATCAAAAATAATACTAATAAACAAGACAATATCTTTTGTAAATTTCGAAGGCTAGTTTCGCACATATCAGGTTTCATTCGGTTCGGTCAGCATTCGGTTTTTTTTCTTGCCATTTTCATCGATTCACACTTATAAGGATCGACCCGAAAACGAGCCGAATGTGTGAAACTAGCCTAAAAGTTATAGTCTAACAAAATTAGTTTAATTTCTATGGGAGTCTGTTATTTAAACGATTTTTTTTACTAACTGTTTATGGTTTTCAAATTAACAAAGAAGAAGTGTAACCGTGCTGTATATGTTAATAACGCGATGAAGAGAATTAGAACTTTCATCTTTGTATGAAAAATTGAAGTACTTAAATAAATTTTTGTAATTTTCAGTTTTCCTTCTCAATTTGTTGAAAAATCATGTCTTACTTTAATATTAATTTCATCATTGACGAATTTCTATCATTTTTAAAAATAAACCAGCATATTGTGCATGAAGAACATTATGCTGAAGCTATGGAGAGTATTTCTTTCATAAAGAGATTTGAAAAAGACTATTGCTCAAATTCCTCCAAAAGTTTCCATTACCCGAGCTGCCCTACAAACTGTTAAAAAAATCGGCCTGAAGAAGGACCGGATACCTGTGGATGTTATGAAATTAAATTTAATCTAAGTAAAATTAAGAGAATAGTACATTTTTATAAAACAATTTTAAATGAATAAACTATATTAAAAAGTAAAATACTGCAGCGTTTTAATCATTCATTAAAAAAAAAACCAAATCTCATCAAGATTTCTCCTTCTAAGCAAAAGAAAAGAAAAGCACCAACGGAGATTTGAGAAAATTATATAAGTGAAATAAGAAAACAAATTTTTTTTAATTATATTATATTTTATTTTTTTTTCAAATTTAACATTTTTTAATTTTCAATCCTCATCCGCTTTCTCCCGTATGAATGTTGTTCTAAAAAATCGTTTGTCTTCAAATACCAAATTAACTTTAATAGCCATTTTTAAATTAAATTTATATCTTTTTGACAATTATTATTATTTTCCTATAATACATTCTTATCCTATCCTCCGCAACGACATACAACAAAGACGACCACGACTACGATCATAACGACGACGACGACGACGACGCGACCGACCGACCGGACAGCGGCGCGGCGCCGCGGCGGCGTGCGCCAAACAATACATCAAACACAATACCGCACCAATTAAAAACCCATTAAAAACTATTCAAAACAAAACCCATTAAAAAAGCCATAAAAAAAATTCCCATGCTCAACCACCGCACATTCTACTTAGTTATATTTTCTTTTCATTCGTTTAATTTTAAATTTTAAAATATGGAACAAATCAAAGCCTTAATTGAAGAACAAAGATTAAATGAAGCTGATTTAACAGCTTTTCAATTAAGTTTCGCTGAGTCCAGTCCTGAAAATTTTTCAAAGATGGGCTACTTACGTAGCAGATTAAAACAATGTGAGGCTTATATGGCACCATATAAAAGTAACCACGTGAAGATTTTTAATTCACTTAAAGGTGTTAAGAAAACTAAAAATGATTTTAGTTACTTCAACGATTCTGAGTACGAACAATTTGAACAAAAATTTATGGACATAAAAGGTGATATTTTAGATAAAATTCTACTTTTAGAAGCATCTGCTACTAAAGAACCTAGTTCTAGTTCAGTTAGCCAAACATTCTTTGAACATTCATTTCGCGATGAAAACGACATTCATCTTCCAAAAGTAAAACTTCCAGAATTTGATGGAACTTATGAAAATTGGTCAATGTTTCATGATTTGTACACTAGTATGATTCATATAAAAACCAATATCTCTAATACACAAAAGCTTTATTTTCTAAAAAAGGGTTTAAGTGGTGATGCTGAAGCTCTTATTCGATCCATAAAGTGCACAAATGTCAATTATGCTACTGCATGGAAAACTCTTTATGATCGTTATGACAATAAAAGGTTTCTTGTTGATTCTTATCTAAAAATTCTATGTGAGCAACCTGATATGCAAAAGGAATCATCTTCTTCTATTCGTAAGCTTTTGTATACTACAAAAGAGTGTTTAGATTCAATTAGTAATCTTGGTGTTTCGACAGATTCGTGGGATCTCTTTGTTATTTTTCTAATATCCCAAAAATTAGATAAACCATCTCGACGAATTTGGGAGAATTTTCTGGTGCACAAAAACTCAAGTCTCAAAAATAAAACAAACGGGTTACCAAAACTCGAAGATTTTTTCACGTTCCTAGAAGATTCTTTTCGTTCCTTGTAAGCCGTTGAAACCAAGATCTCAATACATAGCAAAGAAAAGGCTGCGATTACAAATAAAACTCAAGTTTGTTCAAGATCTTTGCATACTTCAAAGCGTAATTTTAAAACTTCATCTTGCATTTGCTGCCACGAAACACATTACCTATATCTTTGCCCACAATTTAAGGCTTTTTCTTCTGACAAAAAAATAGAGTTTGCAATAAACAATAATCTTTGTCTAAATTGTCTTTTCCAAGGACATACTGTTTCACAGTGTAAAATTAAATACAACTGCCGCATATGTAACAAACGTCATCATACTCTAATGCATATTGAAAACAATAATTCTTCCAATGTACAAAGTACTTCAAATAATGGTACTTCCAAAACACAGTCTCTTGTGTGTACTGATTCTACTGTCATGACAGTTCCTCAAATACTTCTTGCTACAGCAAAAGTAAAAATTTCTACACCGTCTGGTGATCATTTTCTGAGAGCTCTTGTTGATCAAGGATCTCAATCTTCATTTATAACTGAAAGATGTGTTCAGCGTCTTAAACTTAAAAAATATCCGTTTAACTGCGTTGTGAGTGGCATCGAATCATCAATTTCAAACTTCTGTAAAAGTTTTGTAGAATTTCTTTTGAAATATTGCACAAATTCTAGCTTCGAAACGCTAGTAAAAGCACTAGTTATGTCATCCATTAGTGACTACCTACAAAAGTATCCAGTTTCGTCAACTTTACCAAAAGAATTCGACAATATTACTCTAGCTGATCCATCTTTTTGTGAGCCTGGTAATATCGACATTCTCATCGGTGCTGATATCTTCCACGAAATAATTCTTGATGGTGTAATAAGGCCTCAAAACGGACCTTCAGCCCAGCATACTGAACTGGGTTGGATATTATCTGGTCCTATTAATTCAAAAAATAGTTTATCTATTGAAAACACAAGATCTTTCCATACACAAGTCAATGCAATTGATAATTCACTTCGAAAGTTCTGGGAACTAGAAGAAGTTTCTACTTCAAGAATTTCTACTCCTGAAGAAACAGCTTGTGACAATTACTTTCAAAATACATTTTCTCGTTCTGCTAATGGAAGGTATATAGTAAAACTTCCTTTCAAATACAAAGTGCTCAATGAAGACTACCCGATCTTTCAAAATTCCTTGCTTAATTCTCAGAAAAGGTTCACTCATCTCGAACAAAGAGTGTTTCCAAAAAATCAAACTCTCAAAGAAGAGTATTCAAAATTCATTAATGAGTACATAAGCCTCAGTCATATGAAATTTAAATGTAATCTTCAAGATCTTCCTCCAACTGAAAATGGTTTCATACTACCACATCATGGAATATGGAAGGAAAGTAGCTCTACAACAAAGTTAAGAGTTGTATTTGATGGATCATCAAAACCAGTCAACTCCACTTCTCTCAATGAAGAGCTTCTTCCCGGTCCATCGTAACAAAACGATCTTTCATCAGTCATTCTGAAATGGCGTAAATTTCTCTTCGTTTTCACATCGGACATTGAGAAAATGTTCCGACAAGTCATTGTTCATCCTGAGGAAACAAAGTTCCAGAGGATCCTATGGCGTCCCGATACGTTCAGTTCACTTCAACTGTATGAAATGCAAACAGTTACTTATGGTACAACTTGTGCTCCGTATCTTTCAATTAAAGTTCTGCAACAGCTAGCAAATGATGAAGCAGACAATTTTCCTAAAGTATTGAAAAACGACATTGATTTACGTTGACGATATTATTCCTGGTGCTGACGACATCAGTTCAGCAAAAACAATTCAAAAGCAACTTAAGGAGCTTTTAAGTTCCGCAGGGTTTAATCTAAGGAAGTGGAATTCAAATTGTCCAGAACTCCTTTCTGATTTACAACCAGAAGATTGTGAGTTTTCATTCAATTTTGATGATTCAGTTAAAGCTTTGGGTTTGTTTTGGAACCCAAAATACGATTATTTCTTCTTCAAAATATCGCTTCCCATATGTAACATTTTCACAAAAAGAACATTACTTTCCGATGCATCGAAGCTTTTCGATCGACTTGGGTTACTGGCGCCAACAACAATTCTTGCTAAAATATATTTTCAGCAACTTTGGCTGGAAGGTATTGGATGGGATGATCCTTGTATAAAAATGTATATAAATTTTGATGAACCCGGCGAAACAATTAAAAGAAAGACCAAACACGATTATAATATAACTATATTTATTAGGATGTACCTACTTCTTTGTACAAGGGTTGAATTGTGACTGAATTTATAGGAGTTTATAACCTTAAGTTAAAATAGCAATCATGATAGTAAGAGAAAGCAAAGAGAGATAGCTGGAATGTCTTGGTATAATTTTTACCATACTCCGACCGGCGGAGAAGAAGAAAGCTCCAACGGGTACAATAACTGAACAGGTCTTCGGGTTTGAGTTCGATCTGAATAGCGTATCTCACACGCTCTTATTTTACCATCACGACCAGGAAAAGCTTTTTCTATGACAGCCATTCTCCAGTTAATTCTAGGCTTACCGGCATCGAAAACGAGGACTACATCATTTTTCTCAAGTTGAACCGACGAACTGCACTTGTTGTGGTGAAACGATCGTAGTAACTGCTCGAAAGACAGCTTTGCTTTGCCGATTATTATTTTGGGTACGTTTTTAATCGTGCGTATGAGTCGCTCCCAGAATCCGCCCCACCATGGGGCCCGTTCAACTATGAACTTCCACTTGATGCGCTTATTTGCCAAATAACTTTGAATTTGCTCATTTTCAAAAAAATGATTGATAGCACCTAATTCCAATGCAGCCCTGCGAAAGGTTCGGGCATTATCGGAATATATAACCGATGGTGTATCTCTTCGAGCCATGAAACGTCTTAATCCCATTAGGCAGCTTTCTGTTGCTAAACTTCTTACCATCTCTAAATGCACGGAACGTATGGCAGCACACGTAAGAACCATCAGATACGTTTTGCTTACCTCACTTGTTGAGTTTTCGAAACAATAAATGGGACCAGCGAAGTCAACGCCAACATTATCGAAAGGCCTTGAAAGTGTTAACCTCTCGATGGGAAGTGGTCCGAATGGCTGACAAGCTACCTTTCCCCATAGCCTTCGGCAGTCCGTACACTTAGACAGCAATCTTTTAATCAACTGACGTCCTTTGGGAACCCAACATCGAGAACTCATCAGCGAAAGGACCATGTTGATTCCACCGTGTGTAGCTCGTTCGTGGTAGTCCTTTACTATGAGCTCAGTGACATATGAATTTTTAGGCAATATAATGGGGTGCTTGAGATCTAAAGTTTCCTCTAAGCACTGAAGGCGACCACCTAATCTCATAAGGCCATTGGTGTCTAGGAAGGGACACAATTGAACAATCTTCGAGTCCTTGGGTACTAGATTTTTCTTTTGCAAGAAATAAATTTCGTTAGAATAAAAAACAAATTGTATATACCTGAGCCAATAAGCTTCAGCGAGTTCAAGCTCCTCGACGTTCAAAACAAGTGAGGATGCTCTTTTCCTCGTTTTACGACATGAGCCACAGGAGCTCAGTAAGTAGGCTGTTACTCGTAACAATCGCTTCCAAGTGCTGAAGTTTTTATAGCAAATAACAGGCTCGAGTTGTTTACTTATATCAACGGAGGTCTGTGTTAATAATGCCGATTGAGCCGTTTCGTTCAATGTCGTGATGAAGTCACCAGAACTTAAATGTTCACCAGATTTGAGCCAAGCTGGTCCTTTAGCCCATAGCGAAGACGTCTGAAGAGTCTCGGCTTTAAAACCCCTTGTAAGAAAATCCGCAGGATTCTCTATTCCGGAACAGTGCTTCCAGTCTATGGCTGATGTGTGGCGACGTATTTCGGAGACACGACTCTGCACATATGGCTTCCATCGATCAGCTTCCCCTTGTTAGCTTAGAGCAAT
The DNA here is from genome assembly GCA_920104205.1 of Eupeodes latifasciatus. Taxonomy (NCBI): domain Eukaryota; kingdom Metazoa; phylum Arthropoda; class Insecta; order Diptera; family Syrphidae; genus Eupeodes; species Eupeodes latifasciatus. Next base: position 260,997,176 of record OV049924.1, on the reverse strand, counting down.
TTTTGAATCTGTCCACACATGGAACTTCTGAACAGAAACTTTTAAGGACAAATTCAAGTAAGAACGTAATCGTGCTGCTATTAATGCCGCGGTTAACTCTAACTTTGGCAGTGTTAGTTCCTTCGTCCCATCATCCTTCAGAGGTGCTACCCTGCTTTTTGCACACAGAAATGAGATATTGCTGTCACCCGAAGCATTGGTGCTCTTTATGTAGGCCACTGTACCGTACGCCTTCAGACTGGCGTCAGCGAATATGTGAATATCCACCAGACTTGCAGATCCAAAGTCCAATACCGAACGCGGAATAGCAACATCTTTTAAAAGGAGCAGACTTCTTGCACAAGCTTCCCATTCAGTCATTAAATCTGATGGCAAAACGTCGTCCCAAGCCAGATTTTTCCTCCATGTGGATAGAAACAGGATCTTGATTTGATTACAACTGGACCAAGCATTCCCAATGGATCAAAGATTCTTGCAATTGCTTGAAGTACATTACGTTTAAATCCTCTTATCAAATTCGAACCTAGCAAGTTTTCCACAGATTGTAGCGGGACACCAATTTCATCACTAATGACATACCACAATAGTCCCAAAACTTTCTGCGTATTCTGCGTAGCTGGACCATCTGTTGAACTCAGGCACTCTCGAATTTTCGATCCATTAGAATTCCACTTTGTCAGGTTCATTCTGGCGTTGTTCATAATAATGACAACTTCTTTGGAAATCTGTTTCCCTTCTTCTTTGGTATCAACACTCATCACTAGATCGTCCATATAGAAGCATTCCTTCAGCGCCTTGCATGTTTTGGGGAAACAATCTTCTTCTTTAGATAAATGCATACGTATAGTTTCAGTCAAGAGAAATGGACTGGAATTAACCCCAAAAGTAACTCTGGTCATTCTGTAGTCTTTGTATTCTGGTCTCTGGTTTGGTGATGTTGGTGAAGTGTACCAAATAAAACGGTGAAAAACCTTTTCCACGTCAGCCACTATGCCAAAACGTCCTAGACGAAAATTTAGCAGCACTTTAAGAACATCTGGTAACAAGTTTGCACCCACTTGTAGCAAATCGTTGAGTGGTGGAGAATGCTCACTACCCGCAGAGGCATCAAACACAATCCTCATCTTTGTAGTAATTCTTTCTTCTTTATATACAGGGCGGTGTGGAAGGTAAAAAACCCGCTTTGATGTCTCTTTTTCGTCTGAAGGGACTACTTCCGCGATTCCATCTGAGATCATCCTTCGAACAGCATCATCGTACTCCTTTAATTTTTCGGGAATCCTTGATAAACGCCTCGTTAGTGAGTCAAACCGCCTAAGAGCTTCGTTCCTGTTGCTTTTTATTGAAACCTCTGGATTCTTCCACGGCAGTGCCGCTTCATAGCGGGCACCCTTTTTGCAGATGCATTTGGCGATGAGTTTGTCAGCTAGTTGTTCGTTTTCTGCATCTTCACTTTGTATACCGATAGCTTCCAATGACCAAAATGACGTAAGATCATAGTCACTCAGGACTGGCACAAGAAAATTGATGCTGGAAATAGACGAAGAGCATAAGTGAATATTCGAAGTAAGATTCTTACCGACAGAGGTATGCGTCCCCTGCAGTGTCCAGCCAAAGATGCTTTCAACAGCTCTCAACGCAGGTGTAATACAGCGGTGTTTACCGGTAACGACTGCCCAATAATAGTCGGATCCAACGAGAACGCTAAGTCCATCCTCAACATCGATGGCAACATGATAAGAATCTGCGAGACGTAGGCCTTTCACTGATGGGCATGAAATGTCAGGCACTTGCAAAACGTCAACACAAATATCTGGTACAACTACTGCTTCAATTTGGACGTGTTTCTTGTTGTACTGGCTATTTATCACGAGGTTTACCTTTTGTAGTTTTTGGCTCGGAGATTTACCTTTAGATCCAAAAGGTATAACTGAAATGTTAACTATACCGATAGGAACGAGATTTAGTTTTCGAGCAAAGCTCTCGCGAACAAAAGAGTGTTGACTGCCGCCGTCGATAATAAAGCGAATTAACAGCTTATTTTCCTTGTCCGGAGCTACGGCTATGCCCCGAGCTGTCTTTAAAAAGACCGTCGAGTTTTAAGTGACCGAGTTTAAAACATTCTGCATTTCGTTACTTTCCGTTATTGCAATTGCTGGGGCAACCAAGTCATTGGATTTTGTCACAGATGGATCACACATGGATGTAAAGTGTTTGCCTTTGCATTTTTTACACAAAATAAACTTTGCACTACGGCACTTTTTAGAAGAGTGGCCAGGTTTTGCACAACGAAAGCACCGATTTTTTTGTCGATGGATATCTCACTATCGCATTCTTTTGTAGTATGTCTATCAGAAGAACAACACAAGCACTTGTCCTTATCACCCAATGCGACCAAGCTAGCTGCTGTGTTGGTAGTTGAAAGTGAAGTAGATGGTTTGACAGCTGGAGCGACAGAGAAAACTCGATTTTTTTCCAATGACTCTACTTCTCGCTTTAAAAAACGCATTAGACCTTGTACCTGCTTGTCACCAATGTGTGAAAGAGTTGACGTGCTTTCTGTTTCCGATTTTTCCGTATCTCCAACATCACTGTCTCGTTCCGTCAGCGGATGATAATGGACACGAAGATCTGCTGGCAATCACCGTAGCAAAATGGATTTAAGCATGACGTAGTACTGGTACGAGGGAATCTGCAATGCAGTCAAAGTGCGGCTATACAAATTGCGTAAACCTATGACGTCAGTTTTCATAAGTACAGGGCGCAAGGAAATTAACTGCTGCATGTGCTTGTCTACTAGCCGTTCTGTGTCTCCAAATTGCTCTTGCAGAAGTGAGACAGCTGCATCGTAGCACATCTCTGAAGCTGTAAAACCAGCAATTACCTTTTTTGCACTACCCACTAACACGGACTCAAGATAGCTGAATTTATCAGATGATGATAAACTATTGTTTTCATGCACTGCAGTACGAAACTGTTCCCAAAACGGCAGCCAGTCTTGGAAATCACCATCAAATTTTCTCAACTGTAATTTTGGAAGTTTTAAAGAACAGGTTGCCACAGAAGAAGATGACGTATTGAATTGGAGCTTGTCAGTAGATGGTGTCTGCTTTTTTTTAATTTTGTTCACACGAAAGCTTAATTTTGCGAGCATACCTATGGCAGAATCTTGATAGTCAGCAATTTTCTCTAATTCTCTATCAAGATCAGCGGCATCGGCTTTGATTAGATTTTTGCTCGATATCTCCTGATTCATGGTCATTAGGCTTTCATGTGCTGCGGTCAATCTTTGGATGTATGAAGTAAGCTCCTCTTCTATTTCGTCATACTTGTCTGGATCTTTCAATTGGGATTCCTCACTGCTAAGGAACTCGGAAGCCGCTTTCACGATCTTAGTAACTTGGCCCCTATAGGATGATCGAGAAGAGAGCTCCATCGGTACCCTTTTTTTTTTATAAAGTTTTGAGTCACTGGTTAAATAAAAGTTATAATTTTCGTTTGTCTTTGTTCGCCTTTCTCCCGGGTTTCGGCACTATGTATAAAAATGTATATAAATTTTGATGAACCCGGCGAAACAATTAAAAGAAACACCAAACACGATTATAATATAACTATACTTATTAGGATGTACTTCTTTGTACAAGGGTTGAATTGTGAATGAATTTATAGAAGTTTATAACCTTAAGTTAAAATAGCAATCATGATAGTATAAGAGAAAGCAAAGAGAGATAGCTGGAATGTCTTGGTATAATTTTTAACAATCCTCTTCCAAATAAATTAAGGGGAACAGTATAGAAATAATCAATCATTCTTACAAACTATAAAAATACCTAGATGGCTAGGCACTATAAGTTCTTCATCCATAGAAATTCATGGCTTTTCCGATGCTTCAAACCATGCATATTCTGCCGTTCTATATTGTAGAACTCATAGACCTAACGGACAGATTTTTGTCAATATTATTACTGCAAAAAATAAAGTTGCACCAATTAAACAAATTTCATTACCGCGACTAGAGTTGTGCGGTGCAGTTCTCTTGACTAAACTGTTTAAAAAATTTATATCGGCTACTCAAATTGAAACTACTAACTTGGAATCATACTTCTGGACCGATTCTACCATAGTTCTTGGCTGGATTCATGCTTTACCTATTCGTTCGAAAACTTTTGTCGCCAACCGTGTAAGTGAAATTCAAGAAATAACGAATGTAAATCAATGGTTTCATGTAAGTTCAGAGCACAATCCAGCTGATTGCGCTTCAAGAGGTGTTCAACCTCAAGATTTAGAAAACCATGAACTCTGGTGGAACGGTACTCGATGGTTAAGTTGCCCAAAATCCAATTGGCCCAGTCAAGATACTTCTCGATTTTTTACTGATCTTGAGCAAAAAACGAAAATATTTGCGTGTACTAACATAATCATTCAATTTTCCACTAACCTCTTAAGTAGATTCAGTTCACTAAACCGTTTACTACGAGTGACATCTCATATCCTAAGACTGCGACCTAAAAGGCTGAGAATTTTCAGTGGTTAATTAAAGGCTATAGAAATTCAAACTACATTAAAACATCTCATCACATTATCACAATCTTTTTCCTTTCCTAACGAAATTAAAAGTCTTACAAATAAAAAGGAAATTTCTTTCAAAATTCTTAATTTACATCCATTCGTTGATAAAAATGACCAACTTCGTGTTGGAGGTCGACTTCGTCTTGCGAACATAGACGACGATTCAAAATAACCTTTGATTCTATCAGGTTCTTGTAATCTTTCAAAAGTTCTTGTTGCTGATGCGCACTTAAAAACCCTACATGGTGGACAATAATTAATTATGTCCTATATTCGAACCAAGTATTGGATAACAAACTTAAGAAATGTTGCAAGAGCAGAATTTCACGCTTGTGTTACTTGACTTGCACTCGCTTTAACAAAATGCGTACCACGCAACTAATGGGTTCTCTTCCAAGGTAAGAGTGAATCAAAGCAGGGCATTTCGACATAGCGGTGTAGATTATGCTGGTCCTTTTGACCTTAAGCTTTCCAAAGGTAGATCGACGAAGACCTACAAGGGTTTTATTTGCATATTTATTTGTTTGGTTACAAAAGCTATTCATATCGAGCTTGTCTCAGATATGACTTCCAAAGGATTTTTGGCTGCATTCCGAAGGTTCAACGCACGAAGAGGAAGCTGTAGTCACTTGTATAGTGACAATGGAACCAACTTTGTGGGAGCCAACAAAGAGCTTATAAGGATGAATCTTCAATTTCTTCAAATTCTTTCGCCTGACGTCCGTGCCCAGATGGAAAATGAAGGAACTTCCTGGAGTTTTATTCCGCCTGCCTCGCCACACTTCGGTGGATTATGGGAGGCAGGAGTTAAATCAGTTAAGTACCATCTTAAACGTATTTTATTAAATAGAATTAATTCATATGAAGAAATGTATACACTTCTAGTTCAAATCGAAGCCTCACTAAACTCCAGACCGCTGTGCCCACTAACCGATGATCCTACGGACCTAAGCGTACTCACTCCTGCCCATTTCCTTATTGGAGAGCCTACGTTCCAGAACCATCACTACTTGATCTTAAAACCAACCGACTCAACAGATGGCAACATATCCAACAAATGTTCCAGCACTTTTGGGATAGATGGCTCAAGAAATATCTATCACGCCTTCAACAACGTCCAAAGTGAACCAAATCCAAAAGAAACATCGAAATAAATGACATAGTCATCATCGAAGATGAAAGATATCCTCCTGCGAAGTGGCCACTGGCTAGAGTAGTGGAGACTCATCCAGGTGCAGATGGCATATGCAGGGTTGTATTTGTGTATGCAAATTTAAAACAATTCAAACTCCCAATCACAAAGTTATGTCTACTTCCGGAAGTAAACACACCAAATTCATCATGTAATGACATTTCCACAACATAACAACATTCAACTTTATTTAAACATCTAAAATCATTCCAAAAGATTCAACATTCTCAACAACGTTAGCGAGTATCAGACGCTAATCCTGATCCTTTTTTTTCAACATTCATTCTACTGTTATAAGAGGAAATGCTTATATACCATTTTTTTGTTTGTATCTTTAGTAAAGTATCTTTTCTTGTATCTTAATTAAAGAACAGTAGTTCTTCCCCGGCGGTATGTTTAAGATCTATTACAATTATTTCCGAAATTAATATTGTAAATCTTAACTAAGCTAATGGCAAAGCCTCTAGCTTAAGCCAAGAGCAAGTTGTCCGTAAACTCTTTCACTTTGGCTGCATACCGCATCGGGATAAGTTCTTTTCTTTCAAAATTATATTAACATATTTTTTAACTTTCAATTATTTTGCAATAAATTTCCATACTATATATTTAACTTTAAATTCTAATATCTTTTTTTTTCTACTAAGCTATCGAACACTAAGGACCTGGCCCTCCAGGTTGGAGGTTGTGCCGTCGGGGTGACTTCCTGACGACGTAAAAATATCCTAGTTGCGAAGCACCAACATTCAACAAGCCTCGGATACGGACGGATTTACTGTTGACAACCCACGCAAACGAATTAAGGACAACGAACTTCGGATATGCACGTGGAATGTTAGGTCCCTTAACAGACCACGTGCAGCCGAGGATTAGTGGAGGCCCTAGACTGCTATAAAGCAGACATCACCGCCATCCAGGAAATACGATGGGATGGGCCGTGCAAAATTAGGATGAAAAACTGAAATATTTACTATGGTGACTGCTACCGAGAAAACCAACAGCTCTTATTTGAATGCAGCTTTGTCATTAAAGCCAGACTTAGGCAACAAGTCTTGCGCTATAGGTGCATCAACGAGCGCCTCATGACCATCCGCATCACGGCTAACTTCGGCAACATTAGCCTGATATGCGCGCACGCCCCCACAGAAGAGAAGGATGACACCACCAAAGATATGTTCTTCGAGGTCTAAGACAAAACATATGAGCAGTGTCCTAACTACGATATTAAAATTGTCCTGGGCGATAATAATGCTAAGCTAAGAAGGGAAGACATCTTTGGTGGAATAATAGGGAAAAACAGCCTGCACGACTACACTTCCGACAACGGATACTCATGGGCTTTGCTGCGGGGCGAAACGTCATGGTAGCCAGTACTCAGTAATATTTTTCTTATATTTTTCTTTCTGTGTATTCCCATACTGCTTTAAACAGGCCAGCTGTATTGGCACTAAGTGAAACCCAAGTAGGTGAGGATTCCGATCCTACTGAATTCTTTATTCAAGGGTATAACTTGGTGCCATTATTATTTTCCCACCATGGCCTCGCCATATACATTAGGAATGATGTTGCTTATCAGTTTTTGCCACAATATGGTCTCTGCACCAATTCTTTTTTCAATTTTATGTGGTTTAAATTTTCCGTGAGTAAGCAAATTATTCACTATTGCTTTCTTTATCGAAGCCCCAATCTAGGCAGAGTGTCAACTTCTCGTGAATTAGATGCTTTGTCTGATTCCATCCAAAGAATTGTTTCGTCCTATCCTTGCACTGAAATCGTTGTTACGGGCGATTTCAATGTACACAATTCTTCATGGCTGTGTGTGCTGAGATCTTCGCTGAGTTAAAACACTTAACTCAGTTGGTCAACGAGCCCACTCGAATATCGGACGTGGTAGGTCGAGCAGAAAACACTCTTGACTTGTTTCTTACCTCTGACCCTGGTAAGTACACTATTAGTGTTCTATCTCCTCTAGGCATATCTAACCATTGTGTCATATCAGCAAATTTCTCGTGTAAAAACTCTTCAGTTAAAGAAAGAGCTCCTAAGGGAACCGTTTGGCAATACGAGAAAGCCAACTGGGACGGTCTCAATAATTATTTTAGGATCTTTAACTGATCACTATGCTTCCTCGATAGTGACGTTGACGCCAGCGCTGATATGATCACAAGTTTGATTCTCCTGGGAATGAAAACTTTTATCCCGAATAGGGTTAAAAGCATCAGACGTAAGGAAAACGCATGGTTCGATGCGAGCTGTAAAGAGGTTATTAGGGTCAAGAAGGTAAGTTTCCGTTTTTTTAAAGCCAATCCAACTGAGGAAAACCGGAATAAGTTCAAGCAAGCCAGGAAGGCCTGCAACGCCCATATTCGACGGACCAAATTTTTACATGACAAAAAATTACGGCAAAAAATACTGCAATGCCTCAAAGGCAGTAAAAATTTTTGGTCATTTGTAAAAAATATGAGAGCATCAGGCTCTCTTATCGAAAATGCGTGCTTTCAGTTTTCATGAATCCCTCCTTCTTTGGATTAGTAATTACCTTTAGAGTCGTTCAATACAAGTTGTATTGGATGGATTCAAGTCCGAAAACCACAAAATAAATGCTGGTGTTCCCCAGGGCTCCGTTCTATCTCCAACACTCTTTCTCATTTTTATTAATGATCTCTTGTCTGCAACTTCTAATCCAATACATTGTTTCGCTGACGATAGTACTCTTAGCTTCTCATATTCGTTTTCAGATTCACATCCCTCTTCTTCGGATGTGGAACTGCAACGACAAAATATGATAAGCTCATTAAATTCCGACCTAAACAGCATTGTACAATGGGGAATAAGAAACCGCGTGGAATTTAATGCTTCGAAAACCCAATGCTGTCTTGTATCGTTAAAGCGAGATATACCCCCCTTGCCATTATCCATTGATGGCACTTGCATCGAGGAGACTGAACATCTCGATAATCTCGGTACGTGTATCACCAACTACCTTTTGTGGAACGATCACATACGCGATGTCGCCAAAAATGCCGCGAGATGTTTGGGTTTTCTAAGGCGATGCAAGAAGTTTTTCTCCCCCTCTGATCTGGCTGTTATCTACAAGACTTATATACGTCCAAAGCTTGAGTATATCTGGGCTGGTGCTCCTGCAACTTACTTAAGCCTCTTGGACAGTATTGAACGTAGAGCATTTAGATTGATTGGTGATATTGCCATCATAAGATCATTTACATCGCTTGAACATCGTCGAAATGTTTCTTGTCTCACCCTCTTTTACCGTTATTTAAATGGTTTATGCTCTAGAGAAATATTTTAGGAACAGAAAAACTAAAATTAATAAATAATATAGAAAATTATAATGAAGTTAAGTTAGCAGTCGCTTTCTACAAAGACCAAATCATAATAATATTACTCATCCCTGAACTACCTGATATCGATTACTCAAAAGTTCTGGTAGAACATTATCCCAAATAAAAAAAAATGTCAATTTTAATAGAAACTAAAACGATATTAGTTGACCAAGAAATAGATATCCGGTTAAAGATAATACAAAAATAAATTTAATTTTGTCTAATGATAAATGTATCAATAACATTATGAAATCAAAAGAAGCATTATGTTCTAAAATTATAACAAATAGAAGTAAATTTAAAGATATTATACCAGGAACCATAATTATTTAAAACGCTAATGAAATAAACTTAATACATAATATTGTAACAAATTAAACTTTTTGTTACAAGGAAACTACCTCGTGAAATTCAAAAACTGTGAAATTAGTATTAATAATAAAACATTTAAAAACCTCGAAAAAAGCAATATGACACAATTATACTACCAAACTTTGTAACTAAAATTAAAGAAAATAAAATAATAACAAGCATGAGTTTTAAAGATTTATCGGGTGATTTTTTTGAGGTTAGGATTTTCATGCATTAGTATTTGACAGATCACGCGGGATTTCAGACATGGTGTCAAAGAGAAAGATGCTCAGTATGCTTTGACATTTCATCATGAATAGACTTACTAACGAGCAACGCTTGCAAATCATTGAATTTTATTACCAAAATCAGTGTTCGGTTCGAAATGTGTTTCGCGCTTTACGCAAATTTTATGCGTTTTTTTTTTTTTAAAAGTTCTCAAACTCTTAAAAAATCACCCATTATGTATTTATTGTCCTCCATTGAAAAGAGGACATTGTTTAATATAATGGGTGATTTTTTAAGAGCTTGAGAACTTTTTTTTTAAAAAAAACGCATAAAATTTGCGTAAAGCGCGAAACACATTTCGAACCGAACACTGATTTTGGTAATAAAATTCAATGATTTGCAAGCGTTGCTCGTTAGTAAGTCTATTCATGATGAAATGTCAAAGCATACTGAGCATCTTTCTCTTTGACACCATGTCTGAAATCCCGCGTGATCTGTCAAATACTAATGCATGAAAATCCTAACCTCAAAAAAATCACCCGATATATTTAAAACATTTGTAGAAAATCTTTAAAGAAATAGCAAAAACTAATAAAACAATAAATATGTCATCTTTAAGTATAAATGTTATTACATATTATATTTTTGCTTCTATAGTCATTATCATTTTACTCAAGAAATAACAGACTACAATTATATACATATATATTTCGTCGGAGCCTCAATCTAACGGAGGGGGTGTTACATGTGGCGACATTAACAAATCAAATATAATATAATAAAATAAGGTCATGAGAACCAAAGATCGTTGCACTCGTATAATCATTTCATTATTGTATTTTTCATGGAATTTCACCATACAAATTTGTATAGAATTTTTAATAGAATTAACCATAAAATCGTAAATGCTGACAAGCACATTATCAATAGGTATCATTCTTTATTAAAAACAATTGTATAGTTAGTCTTAAGATACCAATAAAGAAAGGTCGTAAAAAAAATGAAAATTGTTTTTTTTTTTTTTTCAAAAATCAAGAAACACGCTTTGTAACTTTTATACTGATTTTTGATGCAGATATGTTTTGAGGAAAAGGAAATGGCAAAGGCATTGGAGTAAGCGCGGCTTATTCAAATGTTTAATAGGAAGTAGTTTTTGTTTTGAAGCTTCTTTTAGGCTGAAAGGAAAGTGACTTAAGAAGGTGCATTTTAATACCAATTGTTTAGTTAGTTAAATATTGAATGTGTTGTGATAAATACGTTTTTTGTGTACTTATTTGTATTTTATTGTAATTACTATTAATATAATTCTTGGTATGGAAGAGGCTGGTCCTAAGAAATTATTTTATTTGATTACCTTAGAACAGCTAAAATTAAAACTTATTAAAAATAAATTTAAAAAAAATAAAAATTAAATTAATTCATAGCTTTCAAAAAAAAAAAAAAAAATAAATAAATATTTAGTCAAAAAATCAGTTTGAAGTGTGATTTTTCAAAGTTTCTATAAACTCCATACTATATTTTTTCATTCAGAATTCGTTATTCTTTTGATTCTAAAAAAAACTGAAACCTATAAGACTTTAAATTGAAAACTACCAGAGAAAAAAAAAATAAGAGAACATAACGACTTATGCTTATGCACCTGCATTGCATCAAATTCAAATCTTTTGCAATTAAAAAAAATGAAAGTTGTATGAAGTTTAATTTTCAAATGTATTCAATAAAAAATTCAATTTGACCAGCTAAGAATTAGGTTTTAGGCTATGAGATAAGTCGTTGAAAGCAGAGTCTTCTTACTTTGTTTGGAAATAGATACTTAATTTTCATGATCTTGGTCTAACAATAGGAAATTTTATTTTGGTAGGAATTAAAATGGAATCTCCAATACTTCTCAAGCAAAGACCAATATTGAAAAATTATTATAGAAACCTTTTTCAACAATATCGTTTTCGGAGAAGCTATTAAAGCATCCTACTGATTTAAAATCAGCACACAAGTATAGAAACAGAGAGTATACTCGAACCTTTAGCGAAAATCAATATTCAATATATAATATTACCAGTAGCTATTTGTTAGCGAAAATAACAAGAAATTGTTTTGTTCAAAAACACTCTAATAAAGATATAAATCCTCGGTAGCCATCTTGGTTTGCCTACAAGCTAAACCGGAAATCAGACTCATAAACTCATTTAAGTATGCGTGTAATTTCTCCTCTAATTTATGAAATTTCCCCTAAAAACTCAGTAGTTAATTCTATGTATGCGTGAAAACACGTCAATTTTTCTCGTTGAATTCGTCCACATTACAAATATAACAATGTAAACAAAAGGGTTTTGGAGAGTGATACGTACGAAGGATTTATATCTTCATATAAAGTGTTTTTAGTTTTGTTGGTCTTGTTTGCTTTTTTCCGGTATCTCTTTTGCATGGAGTTTCTCGGATGTGGACAATATGAACACCCTAACCACACTTCAGAGAAAATACAAGCTAAGTGCCTCCCATTTGCAATATGTAATTAAATTATCTACCTTTGGTCAGACTAGGAAAGACGAAGCTTTAAGTTTCCAATCTAACATTCAAAAAAATAGTGCGGTATTGTAACGTCTATTAAACATAACATGCTTTCTTGGAAAGCAGGAGTTGTCGTTAAGAGGCCACAATGAATCAAGTTCATCTTTAAGCCGATCCAATGATCCAATTTTATTAAAACACCTTAAAACAACAGTTTATAAAGTTTTTCAATGGCTATCCAAAATGATTTCATCAAAACTGTTGGTGACGTTTTAGGCGATCACATTTCTGATAGAATCAGACAGCCAGAGTTTATAGCTTTGTCTGACATTCACTTAAAGTCCCAATTAGCTATTGTTATTACTTTAATAAAAAAAAATCATGAAACATTTGTTGCATTTATCGATTTAAGCTCAGGGCGGACTGCAGAAAATTTGAATAAAATTAATTATTATTCTAGAAAACTTATCTTCACCTCCTACAAAAAAGTAGCTAACCCTGAGATTATGAGCAGATATCGCCACTGGCATTGACAACTCTACAGTTTTACTTTTTCCTTACACAATTCATCATATCGCATTCAGTTAAAAATTTTAAATTTATATGTATTTTCACTTTTAACTTCTGATTCTAATTTCAAATATAATTCTATCATACCAAATTCGAATGCACTTAATAATTATATCAATCGAACGGTTTGGCATGCATTATTTGTTAATACAATTTGAATGAGTGCCCAAATTAAAAATTAAAAGTAGTTCATAACCAGTGTGGTTTAGTAAAAGATTGATCAATCTCAATAATAAAAAAAGAGGCTGGGATGCGACCCACACTGATAACTTCCCATCCCGTCTGTCGATTTGTAATGCTTAAAAGTTTGTAGGTTTTCACTGTTAAAAAATTAAAAATTACCAACAATATTTTGCATATGATAAAAAGTTTGATTTCAAAATCTATTTTTGTTAACGAGATTTTTAGTCGAAAACCAATTTTTACCAATTTTAGTAGCATTACTAAAAAGTTTTTATTTCTTACATAAACAAATACAAATTGGATGAATGAAACTAATTTGAAGTCAAAATCTTCTATTGTTCACGAAATATCGAGAACCGAACGTCAATTTTTAACAAATTTTCATACTATTTTTTGTAGAATTTATTTTTTTATGAAAAAACGAACTGTTGAATTTTTATAAAAATTTACCGATTGTCGAAAACAATATTCTCTGTGAGACAAAATAAGTTTGAAGCCAATACTTTTAATTTTTGAAAAGATATTTGAGTCGAAAATTAATGTTTACCAACTTTTAGTAATGCTTTTTTTAGGGTTTTATTTTTTGTAAAAAAACTATCAATTTGATTTTTATCAAAATTTTAACGAATGTTGAAAAAAATATGTTTCATAAGAAAAAGTTAGTTTGAAGCCAATATTTTTAATTTTTTAAAAGATATTTGAGTCGAAAATCAATTTGAAACAACTTTTATTAATTTTTTTTTTAAGTTTTTATAAGAAAAACTGTCAATTTGATTTTTCCAAAAATTTTACTGAACAACAATATTTTTAAAAGATAAAATTAGTTTGAAGCCAATATCTCAAAGTTTTGAAAACATTTTGCGAACAAAAATTACAAAAAAAACACCTTATTATTTCACACAAACAATTAAGTCAAATTAACGAAAAAAAAAACAAATTAAACATTAATTATAAACGACTTACACGTGAATGCATTTCAAACGCTTCGGTGGCGCTCATCATCAGCCAGCACTAACTCAATTGACACAAACAATTATTAGTTTTGGTAAATCCAGAGCGAAGAAGAAACAGTTAGATTTTTTGTAAGTAAAAACTATACAAGAGAGAACAAAGGTGATTGAATGTCTCCTCCATCCACATTCAAATTGTTGTTTTCTTTTTCGATGAAATAGCTTTCATAAGCATCAAGTAGTCTATTAAAGTTGTTTACATTTTTTATTAATGTTATGATGTGCTCTTTCTCATCAGAACCATCACCTTCCGCAATTACATGATCGGCAAAAGCCGATTGTTTTAGTTTTTTCTTTTTGATGCAATTGCAATGTTCTTTAAATCTTACATGAAAGTTTCTTTTTGTTTGGCCAATCGTCGTTTGCAAACTCCACATTCAATAGCGTAAATTCCCGATTTTTGTTCTTGGTCTACTTTATCTTTTGTAGATGCAAAAATGTTTTTTAGTTTTTGGCTATTAGAGAACACTGCTGAAATGTTATGTTGATTTGAACGGTTTTTAAATTTGTTCATTATTTCTGGGACATAATTAAAGACATCTCTTTTCATTTCATTCCTGAAATCCAAACAATTTTGCTTAAACAAAGTTGATTTTTTTGTTTATGTTGAATAGGGCAATAAGAATCACTAGTTATTATTCTTTTTGTACTAGTTGGCTTATGGTATATTGCCACATCAATTTTGTCCAACTTTCTTGTCAGTTCCAAGTCAAAAAAGGCTAGTTTTTGATCCACTTCTTTTTCACTTGTGAATTTTATTGATTCGCATTGATTATTTAAAAGATTTAAAAAATTGTCACTTTCTGACTCTTTTAAAATTGTAAAAATGTCATCCACATAACGATACAAAACTTCTGGTAAACTACCTTCAGCTTTCAATTTCATTTCAAGCTTTGCCATATAAATTTCAGCAATGAAAGGGCTTAGTGGGTTACCAATACTTGTACCTTTTGCTGACTTAAAATATTCACTGCGAAACTGGAAAAAAATATGGTTCATACACATGTTGGCAGCATTTGTATAAACAGATCTTTTTTCACTTGGCAAATTATTTTCTATAAGATAATCATCTAATGCCTTAATAGCTTCATCAACAGGCACACTCGGAAAAAGAGACACAACATCATACGAAAACATCTTTTCACCCGGTTTTAAAACTAGGTTTTGTATATTTTTACAAAACTGTAGGGAATTTTTCACCGACGCACTTTTAATGGGATTTAAACAACTCATTTCCCGTACCAACCACTTAGCCACTTTGCTACACGCAGTATCTATGCTCGGAATTATGGGTAAATGGTTTTGAAAAGATATTTAAGTCGAAAATCAATTTTTACCAACTTTTGTTATTTTTTGTAGGTTTTTAATTTTTTGTAAAAAAAAACTGTCAATTCGATTCTTTTCAAAATATTACTGAATATTGACAACAATTTTTTAAAATATAAAATTAACTTAAAGCCAATATTAAAGTTTTGAAAAGATGTTTGAGTCGAAAATCAATTTTACCAACTTTTAGTATTGCTTTTTTTAGGTTTTTAATTTTTGTAAAAAACTGTCAATTCGATTTTTCTGAAAATGTTACTGAATGTTGACAACAATATTTTTTAAAAGATAAAATTAGTTTAAAGCCAATATTTCAAAGTTTTAAAAAGAAATTTAAGTCGAAAATCAATTTTTACCAACTTTTATTAATTTTTTTATTAGGTTTTTATTTTTTGTAAGAAAACTGTCAATTCGATTTTTTCAAAATTTTTCCGATTGTTGAAAACAATATTTCTCATAAGATAAAATTAGTTGAAAGCCATAATCCAAATTTGAGATTTGAGTAGAAAACCAATTTTTACCAACTTTGAGTCATGTTTTGTTTAGGTTTTTATTTTTTATAAAAAAAACTATCAATTCGATTTTTCTCAAAATTTTACCAGATGTTAAAAATGTTATTCTTCGTTGCATAAAATTATTTTGGAGATCAAATCGTTTTTTGTTCATAAAATTTTCTAGGGGACAAGGATTTTTTAACTTCCCATAGGAAGTTTTTGTAATGGGTCTGATTTGTCGAATTGAAAATTTTGACATTTCTCGACGTTTCAAGGTCCCTAGAGTCGAAATAAAAGATTTTTGGAAAGATGTCTGTGCGTGCGTGTGTACGTACGTTCGTACTAATGAACATCCGCATCAAGGCTAAATTCGGCAACATTAGCCTGATATGCGCGCACGCCCCCAGAGAAGAGAAGGATGACACCACCAAAGATATTATGTTCTTCGAGCTCTTATACAAAACATATGAGTAGTGTCCTAGCTACGATATTAAAATTGTCCTGGGCGATTTAATGCCAATCTAGGAAGGGAATACAACTTTGGTGGAATAATCGGGAAAAAAAGCCTGCTCGACAACACTTCTGACAACGGATTCAGGCTCATAGATTTTGCTGCGGGGCGAAACGTCATGGTAGCCAGTACGAGTTTTCCACACCTTAAGATCCACAAAGGAACTTGGAGTTCTCCAGATCAATATACCATCAACCAGATTGACCATATTGCGATCGACGCACAGACACGCTTCCAGCATCATGGATGTCCGAACTTTCCGAGGAGCTAACATCGACTCGGACCACTACCTCGTTGTAGCCAAGGTAGCACTTCGGGTTTCCAGACCCAAGGCAAAACAGGGCGATGCTGGGAGAAGGTACAACGTCGAACGGCTACAATCGCAAGAGATCGCCAAATCCTTCTCCGACCGAGTTACAAGTAACCTCTCTCGAAGTTCTGTGCCGCCAACACAATGTATCGAAAACCAGTGGCAATTTTGCCAAGATGCAATAAGACAAGGAACACCTGGTTTGATGAGGAATGTCGGCAGGCAAATGCAGCCAAACAACAGGCACGCAAATTGGCGCTGTATAGAATAATGAGAGCTGCTCATGAGCTCTATGAGCAGAAGAGGCGAGAGGAACACCGACTTCTCAGAAGGAACAAGAGAGAGCATGAGAAGCGTGCGGTCGAAGATATTGAGAGGTTCAAATGCAGGAATGAAGTTCGAAAGTTTTATGAACAGGTGAAACGGAATTCACAAGTCAATAAACCTAGAACAGAAGGCTGGAACTGCTGTCAATGCTGAGGATATGGAAGGACCACTTCTGCAGACTGTATAACGGTGACGACGAACCGAATTCCGCTGTCAGGCAGGATGATCCATTCAACATAGACGACGAAAGCCAACAATCCCGTCCTCCCGAATTAGACGAAGTAAAGCTGAGGTGTAATTAAGCCGCTGGAGCAGATGGCTTGAATGCCGAGCTCTTCAAAGCAGCTGGAGATAATTTGGTTAGGAGCATGCACCAACTTATCTGTAAGATATGGTCGGAAGAAAGCATGCCCGATGAATGGAACCTCAGTATTGTTTGCCTGATTCTGAAAAAAGGAGACCCTCTAAACTGCACCAACTATAGAGGAATCAGTCTACTTAACATCGCTTATAAAATCTTCTCTGCCGTAATATGTGAACATCTAAAGCCCATCGTCAATAACCTGATAGATCCTTATCAGTGTATTCACAATACGGCAGATCCTGGAAAAAACCCAAGAACACCAAATCGACACCCACTATCTTTTCATCGATTTTAAGGCCGCATATGACAGGATCTACAGGGACGAGCTGTATAGAGCCATGTCTAGTTTTGGCATCCCTGCCAAACTCGTCCGTTTGTGCAGGATGACCATGGAGAGTTCACGCTGCTCCATAAAGTTTGGAACCAACTTAACAGAACCTTTCGATGTCAAAAAAGGTTTAAGACAAGGTGATGCGCTGTCATGCGATTTTTTTAACATCGTACTTGAAAGAATAGTACAGAGCTCTCACGTCAACACTAGAAGCACTATCTTTCAAAAGTCTGTCCAATTATCAGCATATGCTGATGACATTGACATAATCGGAAGAACTCAGCGTGATGTCAATGGGGCTTTTGTGAGTATTGAGGCAGAGGCGGCAAAAATGGGTTTAACAGTTAATGAGGGCAAAACAGAGTACATGCTGTCGTCAAGAAAGGACTTACAACACCGACGTCTCGGTCAAAACGTCACCATCGACAGACGTAACTTTGAGGTAGTCAAGGACTTCGTCTACCTAGGCTCCGCCATTAACGGAGAAAACAACACCAGCGCTGAGATCAAACGAAGAATAACTCTTGCTAACTGCTGTTTCTTTAGGCTAAGAAAGTAATTGAATGGCAAAGCCCTCTCTCAAAGGAGCAAAGTGTCGCTATATAAGACCCTCATCATCCCCGTCCTGCTATACGGTGCAGAAGTATGGACTATGTCAAAAGTGGATGAAATCACCTTGGGTCGTTTCGAGAGAAAAGTTTTTCGTCTTGTTCGGACGCGTTCTAGAAGAGCTGTATAGAGGAACACAGGCTGCAGTGTGGAACGGAGCTGAGCTTTCTGATTGGTTCACAACCAACTCGGGAGTAAGACAGGGGTATACATTGAGTCCCATCTTGTTTTCGCTCTTCATAGATGACCTTGTAGATTACCTTCCAGGTGGTGTTGATTTAGCAGGATTTCGTATTAAGGCATTAATGTTTGCTGATGATATAGTAATTTTTGCGTATTCCCCAGAAACACTACAACTTATGATAAATAGAGTATACCACTACTGCTGTCTTTGGAACCTTACAGTCAATACTCAAAAATCTAAGGTGATGATCTTTAAGAAAGGGGGTGGAAGAAATGCTTCGAATGAAAAGTGGAATTTCAACGGAGAAGATATAGAATGTGTTAACGAGTACAAATACCTAGGAGTAATTTTTTCAAGAAACCTGAATTTGGAGAAACATTTTAGCGAGAAACTACAAAAGGCAAAAACTGCTATTAATATTTCATGGAAAAGATGCTTCATGAACGAAAACATAGCTCACAGTAGTAAATATAAGGTATTTGAAGCAGTTGCAGAAAGTATCCTTTTGTATGGCTGACAAGTATGGGGATGCAAAAAGTTTCACACGGTGGAGAAACTCTTAACACATTATGTGAAGAGAATATTTCGTCTGCCAAAAAATAATTACGTGATTATGCTGGAAACCGGACTATCACCTCTATTTATAAAGACCCTAAAGATACAAGCGGATTATCTCTTGCACGTTTTTAGTATGAACGAATACCGACTTATTAGAAAACTAGTAGTAAAAGCCGTTGAAGACCAAAATCACTGGTTCAGTGAGTGGTTGAGTCTCGCAGAAGGATGCAATTTAAATTTTAATTTAAATGTTGAAGATGCATCGCACAGTAAAGATCTTATGTACAATTTTATAGCAGCGGTAGATGAGAAGTGTAGAGCAGAATATGCAGCGGAAGCAGCTGGGTCCTTGTTCAGAAGAACTTACAGTAGGCTCAACCATAATCTCGCAGAAAAGAACTACTTCCATGATGATAATAATGTAAACGTCATTGCTACAATGGTCAAGTTAAGAAGCGAACTACTCAACCTGAACTTCATACCGCACAGACCCGATTTACCACTGGAGTGTACTATTTGTAATTTATCAGAAAGAGAGAACGTTATACATTTCGTCGGAACGTGTCCAACTTTAAGGGAAACTAGAAGAAATATTCTTGGAAGTGACTTTTTATCAGAGGAACAAGTTCTTAGTATGCTGAATGAGATGGATGTCTCCAAGCTTTATAACTATTGCAAAGTTGCGTTACGATATAGATCCAGAATTATGAACGAAGACTTCTGACGCTTGAAATTTGATAGTCATTTGTTTCTTTTTTTTTCTTTTTTTTTCTCTGTTTTTTTAAATTGGCCTTTTTAAAATGTTTTTTTTCTTTTTATTGTTGTTAATTACAGTAATTTAATTTATTAAAGTTGTCAATCTGGCAGACGGCAAATGCCATGCTATTCTGATTTTTGTAATATAATATTTATGTAATAATTGTAAAATAATCTTTAAATCAATAAAAATCAATTATCTATCTATCTATCTATCTAAGTTCTTAGTCTGATGTACGGTCCCGTATGCATAGAAGGGGAGTGGAGGAGAAGATGGAACGACGAGCTGTACGGGCTGTACAGCGAAGTAGACTTAAGGGTAAAAGTTCAACGACTAAGATGTCTGGGTCACGTAGAGCGCATGGAAACCAATGCTCCGGCCTGGAACGTCTTCGAATCCACACCCACAGGACAGCACAGTAGGAAAGACCGCGGATCAGGCTGCGCACACAAGTGGAAAGTGACCTCACCCAACTTGGAGCGCGAAACTGGAGACATCTAGCTAGAGACCGAGCTAGATGGAGAAGTTTGTTGGGTGAAGCCCTAGTTCACACAGGACTGTAGTGGCCGGCACCTTAAGTAAGTAAGTACGATACTAATCGCTACATGTATGCTTTAGCTAAAATAAGATGCTGTAAAGAAAACCAACATCAGGTGGAATAATATAACCACGTGTCGGCTACGAAGAACATTTGGCCTACACTAGACTTAAAACACTCAAGGTGCTTGATATCTTTAACGCAGTCCACGTAGCTTTGCGTTTTCTTAAAGACTTTGGATATAATATTCGCCCTTTACTTTTAAATCTTATGAAATGCTACTAGTTATGTTTACAAATGTAGCTTGCATTAGCAGCTACTTGTAATAATTTCATGAATAAATATATGAAAACCGTTGACTTCTCTTGCACCGAATTTGTTTCTCATTTTTGGTGGTAAGTCATGTCTTTGAATATATTTTTCCTTAAATAACGATAGGCAGTTCGTTGTGCTACAGAAAATAAAGGTGGAGTTTTCTTAAGAGATTGTTTCTTTAACAACGATTGCATGCAACAGGTGTTTTTCCATTACCTTTATTGAGAAATCATATTGCAATTTGACTTTTATGTACATATGGTTTATAATATCACTCTGAGGTACATATATCCTTTAAATATTCATAAGTTCCAAAAATTTCAGTCCGATTTTAATAAACGATTAATGTATTTTTTCAGGATACAACATTGTCTCAGACGGCATTCGGTGTTCGAAAACGAAAATACATACGTTAGTATTTAAATAAACAAAACTTCCCAGAATTTTAAAATTGTTTCAACAAGTTTTTATTTTTGAAAAGACCGGAAATTTTTATTTTTTTTATTTTTTATTTTTTTTTTATTTTATTTATTAATAAATACAAAAATTTAAATTAGTTATAACGTGAATGTAGAACCACAATCTTTTTTTAAATCACTCGAGATTTCGACGTCTTCGAAAGTTTTCAAATATTAAAATATATAATGTATTCTAAGTATCAAGTTTACTTCAAACTAAATTTTCACTGTAACACAATATTCACTTAACTAATTACTTTTTACGTACAATCCCACATTTAAGGTACAGATTTAATGAGTGAAAATATTTCGCTGCTTATGTTCGTCGCTGAAATGAAACTGGCTATTTCACTAAAGCATTGTTAATGAAAATAGCTATAAGATAATGCTAGACATGAAACCTTACGAGACGGTGCTCAAGAGATTCAAACGTTTCAGTTAGACAACGGTCCCTTATCATTTGTAAAGCTCTCCTTTGAATTCAATCCAAGAGAATCAAGTGGGTTATTGAAGCACATGCCCCCATATGGTAATTGTATTCGAGTTTTGGACGAATATAGGCTTTATAAATTATAGAAAAATCAGAAGAGGTAAACAATTTCTTGCATCGACGGAGAAAGCGCAAATATTAAGCAGTATCTTTGGCGACTTGAAATACGTCTTTACTCCATAAGAGATGGTATGTAATGCAAATACCCAGAACTGAAAGCTGTTCAATCTCCTCAATGCAAGTACCACCCATGAAAAGTGTATTAGAGAGGGTAACGCTGTAGCGACAGTAGAAATCATTAAGTTTTCGAAGCATTAAACTACACGGTTTTTATTTCCCCATTATACGATGCTGTCAAGATCAGAATTTAATGAGCCTATCATACACCATTTCATAGTCCACATCCGAAGTACAAGCATGGGGATCCAAAAATGAATATGAAAAGCAATTGGACGATAGTTAGAAGGTGAAGAGGATTCACTTTTTTAGAGATAGGCTGGACAAGTGCTTATTCTCCATCCACTCTGAAAGAGATCTGTAGAACAGGACAGATAGAAAAGCTTACGCAGTTGTTGTTTTGACGTCATTGAAGAACATCTCTTCAGAACAATAGCGGGGATACTATCCTTGTGTTCCTCATTACCAAAACAACTAAATTGCCCCTTTCAAATATCATAAAGAGTTATTTTTCAAGAGCTTTAATTTTTTTTAAAAAGTTTTGAAGAAGTCATTAAGACACAAAAGGGCCTAAAGGATAGGAGCCTATTGTATAGAAGGAATAGCTCTTATTAAAGTATTTGAAAGGTCTTATAAATATCGTTCATCTATTCAAGATGATTGAAAAATATGTTTTGAAAATGTTTTTTCTTAAGCGAAAATTGTGAACTTGGAAGGAGAAAAAATATAAAGGGTTAATATATTTCTTATTTTTTTTTTTCATTGTCAACAATTATTTATTTTATTACGAACTTTAAATGATTTATTTTTGTTTTGCAAGAAAAGACTTACTTTGAAATCTCATATTCTAGACCAATTAAAATGAAGGCGCCTTGAAAAAGAAAGGCAAGAGTACGATAACTTAGGCGACAAGATATTATAACGGAATTTTTTAGAACAGTTAAAAATAAGCATTTTTTACTCCCCCCGTTTAGGCAGGAGGGGCAATATAAAAATATTATTACTTAAAATGGAAAAAAATTCTTAAAAAATAACGGTGATACTTACAATTAAGTTGTATACATTTTTTTAAAGCCAACATTCTGTTCTATTTGCCAGTTTTTAAATCAAGTCAAAACTATGCGTAGTTTTTGAAAAATTTAATTTTAAACTCAAAATTTGAGTAAAAAAAGTTAAAAAAAGGTTTAAAGTGTAACTTTTTCAATACTTCAAGATTATCTACCATTGTTTTTATTTCAGAATTTATTACTCAAATTTGTTTTTGATCAAAAACTGAAAACTAGATGATTTTATGTCTTTTAGTTTTTGAGAAAATTGAAAATAAAAATTTAATTTTTGACTCAAAATGTGAGTAAAAAAAGGTTTAAAGTTTAACTTTTTCAATACTTCAAGATTATCTACCATTGTTTTTATTTCAGAATTTATTGCTTTATTTGTTTTTGATCAAAAACTGAAAACTAGATGATTTTATGTCTTTTAGTTTTTGAGAAAATTAAAAAATAAAAATTTAATTTTAAACTCAAAATTTGAGTAAAAATTTTTTTTTCAAAATTTTTCCGATTGTTGAAAACAATATTTCTTATAAGATAAAATTAGTTGAAAGCCATAATCCAAATTTGAGATTTGAGTAGAAAACCAATTTTTACCAACTTTGAGTCATGTTTTGTTTAGGTTTTTATTTTTTATAAAAAAACTATCAATTCGATTTTTCTCAAAATTTTACCAGATGTTAAAAATGTTATTCTTCGTTGCATAAAATTATTTTGGAGATCAAATCGTTTTTTGTTCATAAAATTTTCTAGGGGACAAGGATTTTTTAACTTCCCATAGAAAGTTTTTGTAATGGGTCTGATTTGTCGAATTGAAAATTTTGACATTTCTCGACGTTTCAAGGTCCCTAGAGTCGAAATAAAAGATTTTTGGAAAGATGTCTGTGCGTGCGTGTGTACGTACGTTCGTACTAATGAACATCCGCATCAAGGCTAAATTCGGCAACATTAGCCTGATATGCGCGCACGCCCCCAGAGAAGAGAAGGATGACACCACCAAAGATATTATGTTCTTCGAGCTCTTATACAAAACATATGAGTAGTGTCCTAGCTACGATATTAAAATTGTCCTGGGCGATTTAATGCCAATCTAGGAAGGGAACTTTGGTGGAATAATCGGGAAAAAAAGCCTGCTCGACAACACTTCTGACAACGGATTCAGGCGAAACGTCATGGTAGCCAGTACGCGTTTTCCACACCTTAAAATCCACAAAGGAACTTGGAGTTTTCCAGATGAATATACCGTCAACCAGATTGACCATATTGCGATCGACGCACAGACACGCTTCCAGCATCATGGATGTCCGAACTTTCCGAGGAGCTAACATCGACTCGGACCACTACCTCGTTGTAGCCAAGGTAGCACTTCGGGTTTCCAGACCCAAGGCAAAACAGGGCGATGCTGGGAGAAGGTACAACGTCGAACGGCTACAATCGCAAGAGATCGCCAAATCCTTCTCCGACCGAGTTACAAGTAACCTCTCTCGAAGTTCTGTGCCGCCAACACAATGTATCGAAAACCAGTGGCAATTTTGCCAAGATGCAATAAGACAAGGAACACCTGGTTTGATGAGGAATGTCGGCAGGCAAATGCAGCCAAACAACAGGCACGCAAATTGGCGCTGTATAGAATAATGAGAGCTGCTCATGAGCTCTATGAGCAGAAGAGGCGAGAGGAACACCGACTTCTCAGAAGGAACAAGAGAGAGCATGAGAAGCGTGCGGTCGAAGATATTGAGAGGTTCAAATGCAGGAATGAAGTTCGAAAGTTTTATGAACAGGTGAAACGGAATTCACAAGTCAATAAACCTAGAACAGAAGGCTGGAACTGCAGTCAATGCTGAGGATATGGAAGGACCACTTCTGCAGACTGTATAACGGTGACGACGAACCGAATTCCGCTGTCAGGCAGGATGATCCATTCAACATAGACGACGAAAGCCAACAATCCCGTCCTCCCGAATTAGACGAAGTAAAGCTGAGGTGTAATTAAGCCGCTGGAGCAGATGGCTTGAATGCCGAGCTCTTCAAAGCAGCTGGAGATAATTTGGTTAGGAGCATGCACCAACTTATCTGTAAGATATGGTCGGAAGAAAGCATGCCCGATGAATGGAACCTCAGTATTGTTTGCCTGATTCTGAAAAAAGGAGACCCTCTAAACTGCACCAACTATAGAGGAATCAGTCTACTTAACATCGCTTATAAAATCTTCTCTGCCGTAATATGTGAACGTCTAAAGCCCATCGTCAACAACCTGATAGATCCTTATCAGTGTATTCACAGTACGGCAGATCCTGGAAAAAACCCAAGAACACCAAATCGACACCCACTATCTTTTCATCGATTTTAAGGCCGCATATGACAGGATCTACAGGGACGAGCTGTATAGAGCCATGTCTAGTTTTGGCATCCCTGCCAAACTCGTCCGTTTGTGCAGGATGACCATGGAGAGTTCACGCTGCTCCATAAAGTTTGGAACCAACTTAACAGAACCTTTCGATGTCAAGAAAGGTTTAAGACAAGGTGATGCGCTGTCATGCGATTTTTTTAACATCGTACTTGAAAGAATAGTACAGAGCTCTCACGTCAACACTAGAAGCACTATCTTTCCAAAGTCTGTCCAATTATCAGCATATGCTGATGACATTGACATAATCGGAAGAACTCAGCGTGATGTCAATGGGGCTTTTGTGAGTATTGAGGCAGAGGCGGCAAAAATGGGTTTAACAGTTAATGAGGGCAAAACAGAGTACATGCTGTCGTCAAGAAAGGACTTACAACACCGACGTCTCGGTCAAAACGTCACCATCGACAGACGTAACTTTGAGGTAGTCAAGGACTTCGTCTACCTAGGCTCCGCCATTAACGGAGAAAACAACACCAGCGCTGAGATCAAACGAAGAATAACTCTTGCTAACTGCTGTTTCTTTAGGCTAAGAAAGCAATTGAATGGCAAAGCCCTCTCTCGAAGGAGCAAAGTGTCGCTATATAAGACCCTCATCATCCCCGTCCTGCTATACGGTGCAGAAGTATGGACTATGTCAAAAGTGGATGAAATCACCTTGGGTCGTTTCGAGAGAAAAGTTCTTCGTCTTGTTCGGACGCGTTCTAGAAGAGCTGTATAGAGGAACACAGGCTGCAGTGTGGAACGGAGCTGAGCTTTCTGATTGGTTCACAACCAACTCGGGAGTAAGACAGGGGTATACATTGAGTCCCATCTTGTTTTCGCTCTTCATAGATGACCTTGTAGATTACCTTCCAGGTGGTGTTGATTTAGCAGGATTTCGTATTAAGGCATTAATGTTTGCTGATGATATAGTAATTTTTGCGTATTCCCCAGAAACACTACAACTTATGATAAATAGAGTATACCACTACTGCTGTCTTTGGAACCTTACAGTCAATACTCAAAAATCTAAGGTGATAATCTTTAAGAAAGGGGGTGGACGAAATGCTTCGAATGAAAAGTGGAATTTCAACGGAGAAGATATAGAATGTGTTAACGAGTACAAATACCTAGGAGTAATTTTTTCAAGAAACCTGAATTTGGAGAAACATTTTAGCGAGAAACTACAAAAGGCAAAAACTGCTATTAATATTTCATGGAAAAGATGCTTCATGAACGAAAACATAGCTCACAGTAGTAAATATAAGGTATTTGAAGCAGTTGCAGAAAGTATCCTTTTGTATGGCTCACAAGTATGGGGATGCAAAAAGTTTCACACGGTGGAGAAACTCTTAACACATTATGTGAAGAGAATATTTCGTCTGCCAAAAAATACTCCAAATTACGTGATTATGCTGGAAACCGGACTATCACCTCTATTTATAAAGACCCTAAAGATGCAAGCGGATTATCTCTTGCACGTTTTTAGTATGAACGAATACCGACTTGTTAGAAAACTAGTAGTAAAAGCCGTTGAAGACCAAAATCACTGGTTCAGTGAGTGGTTGAGTCTCGCAGAAGGATGCAATTTAAATTTTAATTTAAATGTTGAAGATGCATCGCACAGTAAAGCTCTTATGTACAATTTTATAGCAGCGGTAGATGAGAAGTGTAGAGCAGAATATGCAGCGGAAGCAGCTGGGTCCTTGTTTAGAAGAACTTACAGTAGGCTCAACCATAATCTCGCAGAAAAGAACTACTTCCATGATGATAATAATGTAAACGTCATTGCTACAATGGTCAAGTTAAGAAGCGAACTACTCAACCTGAACTTCATACAGACCCGATTTACCACTGGAGTGTACTATTTGTAATTTATCAGAAAGAGAGAACGTTATACATTTCGTCGGAACGTGTCCAACTTTAAGGGAAACTAGAAGAAATATTCTTGGAAGTGACTTTTTATCAGAGGAACAAGTTCTTAGTATGCTGAATGAGATGGATGTCTCCAAGCTTTATAACTATTGCAAAGTTGCGTTACGATATAGATCCAGAATTATGAACGAAGACTTCTGACGCTTGAAATTTGATAGTCATTTGTTTCTTTTTTTTTTCTTTTTTTTTCTCTGTTTTTTTTAAATTGGCCTTTTTAATGTTTTTTTTCTTTTTATTGTTGTTAATTACAGTAATTTAGTTTATTAAAGTTGTCAATCTGGCAGACGGCAAATGCCATGCTATTCTGATTTTTGTAATATAATATTTATGTAATAATTGTAAAATAATCTTTAAATCAATAAAAATCAATTATCTATCTATCTATCTATCTATCTAAGTTCTTCGTCTGATGTACGGTCCCGTATGCATAGAAGGGGAGTGGAGGAGAAGATGGAACGACGAGCTGTACGGGCTGTACAGCGAAGTAGACTTAGCCATAAGGGTAAAAGTTCAACGACTAAGATGTCTGGGTCACGTAGAGCGCATGGAAACAAATGCTCCGGCCTGGAACGTCTTCGAATCCACACCCACAGGACAGCACAGTAGAGGAAGACCGCGGATCAGGCTGCGCACACAAGTGGAAAGTGACCTCACCCAACTTGGAGCGCGAAACTGGAGACATCTAGCTAGAGACCGAGCTAGATGGAGAAGTTTGTTGGGTGAAGCCCTAGTTCACACAGGACTGTAGAGGCCGGCACCTTAAGTAAGTAAGTACGATACTAATCGCTACATGTATGCTTTAGCTAAAATAAGATGCTGTAAAGAAAACCAACATCAGGTGGAATAACATAACCACGTGTCGGCTACGAAGAACATTTGGCCTACACTAGACTTAAAACACTCAAGGTGCTTGATATCTTTAACGCAGTCCACGTAGCTTTGCGTTTTCTTAAAGACTTTGGATATAATATTCGCCCTTTACTTTTAAATCTTATGAAATGCTACTAGTTATGTTTACAAATGTAGCTTGCATTAGCAGCTACTTGTAATAATTTCATGAATAAATATATGAAAACCGTTGACTTCTCTTGCACCGAATTTGTTTCTCATTTTTGGTGGTAAGTCATGTCTTTGAATATATTTTTCCTTAAATAACGATAGGCAGTTCGTTGTGCTACAGAAAATAAAGGTGGAGTTTTCTTAAGAGATTGTTTCTTTAACAACGATTGCATGCAACAGGTGTTTTTCCATTACCTTTATTGAGAAATCATATTGCAATTTGACTTTTATGTACATATGGTTTATAATATCACTCTGAGGTACATATATCCTTTAAATATTCATAAGTTCCAAAAATGTCAGTCCGATTTTAATAAACGATTAATGTATTTTTTCAGGATACAACATTGTCTCAGACGGCATTCGGTGTTCGAAAACGAAAATACATACGTTAGTATTTAAATAAACAAAACTTCCCAGAATTTTAAAATTGTTTCAACAAGTTTTTATTTTTGAAAAGACCGGAAATTTTTATTTTTTTTATTTTTATTTTTTTTTTATTTTATTTACTAGCGGACCCGACAGACTTTGTCCTGTCATAAACATTTGTAATGTGGAAGTTTTTGTTCCTACGTATTTTATAGTCGTGGCTAAAAATTCTCCTGAACAGAACCGTCACCCTCGTGATAGGGCAATCATAATGTTTAACAGATCAGTTTTATTATCAATGTAGTGCTTTGTGATATACGATGTTCTTCGTTTGATTACTTGGCGCATAGACAAACAAATCTGATGGTTTTCCAACACAATTGACCATGTGAGAAACATGGGTTTTCTAAATTAATACCACAAACACTTAATGATTGGGACTTGTTTATGGTCATAGCAAAAGCAAGCCGCACTGGAAACTGTAGTCGTTTAAACTCAAATGGCACATCAGTCGAAATCATTGGGATGCGCGGTTTGAAAACATCTTCTCCTTTATACTTTCCTTTGAGTATACAAACATAGTTGCTTCTATCACGTTGTTTAGTAATTTTTTTATCGCTAACCGTGTACTGTTGCAAAGAAGCGGTTGGTTGATATTTCGCAACATTATAACTATTGATCCAACCTTTAATTGAAGATTGTGAGGTGGCAATCCTGGCCAATCCTGGCCAATCCAGCTAGTTTAAAAATTCCGGTGGATAGTTGACTACATCATTCTTGGTTAGTAGCCGAATCAACTGATTTATATATCCTCGATTCGCCTGTAATTTGTTCTTGAATTTTGAAATTTAATTCATTTACATCTATGTTTTTTGCAGCAATATAGCTCAAACAATCATGGTTTCTTTAATTTTGAGAAACATCGGAAACACCTTCTGAATAAGTTCATCTTTTGATTGCGTTCACTGACAAAAACTTTGAGGAAAGTTAATGCAGCCAGTCAACATGTCTATAGGAAATTTTCCATTACCAATGTCAATGAGTTGTTTTTGGCAAATTGACACGCATATTCTTGCTTAAATGAAGTACTTTGACATGTTTCCACAAATTGGAGGACTTTAGACATGCATTCATTTCATCAACTGGCGTTGATCGTGGAATCACTGCTAATAAAATCATTGCACCACCAAATCTGTTATTATTATATTATTAATGTTGTAGGTTGGAGTTTCATTGTTTTGCATATTTAATGGCAATTTTAGTGCTTAATGGGCTGTTTGACCACCTTCAAGCAAAGTTGCTGAGATTCCCGACGAAGCGAGTGCAAGTGCAATTTTAATTTGTGAGCGAATTGTTGCTAATATTCAATTGTTGCTCGATTCAAACTTGCGCGATTATTAGTTGAATGTCGCGCTCGCGCTTCACGCGTTTGTGATATCCGAATTCTTTCACGTTCAATTCGGTCGTCACGTTCTTGTACATTACGATTAGATTGGTAATTAGCTTGGTTTGTAGCATTTCGGGTTCTTCTACCTAAATTGCTTCGTCTTATAGGAGGTATATCAAATATAAATTATTTTTTCACTAAACACTAACTAAATAAACACTAACTAACTAATCACTCTGCACAAAACACGATGTAAGAAGTTGTTTCAGTCGTTTCAGAAAATCCAAGAAAAATAATACTTGTACACCGGCAAATCGACATCAACACTTTTTTGTTTTTTTTTTTTTTTTTAAATTTGACATGACTTGAAGTCAAATCCTTTAAGCTGGCTACGTTTTAGTTAGAAAACATTTGTATGGGAAAAAGAAAAGGGCTGTTCTTATGGTTTTTCCGGCAATTATTCGATTTTTTCTCGCCGTAAAAACCATCCTTGAACTGCAAAGAACATTTTAAAAAAAGAATTGGCCAAATTGGTCCAGGCGTTGTTGAGTTATGCGCTTACCAACACATTTTGCGATTCATTTTTATATATAAGATTAATAAATACAAAAATTTAAATTAGTTATAACGTGAATGTAGAACCACAATCTTTTTTTAAATCACTCGAGATTTCGACGTCTTCGAAAGTTTTCAAATATTAAAATATATAATGTATTCTAAGTATCAAGTTTACTTCAAACTAAATTTTCACTGTAACACAATATTCACTTAACTAATTACTTTTTACGTACAATCCCACATTTAAGGTACAGATTTAATGAGTGAAAATATTTCGCTGCTTATGTTCGTCGCTGAAATGAAACTGGCTATTTCACTAAAGCATTGTTAATGAAAATAGCTATAAGATAATGCTAGACATGAAACCTTACGAGCAGTGTTGCCATAATCTCAAATTTCATAATGCTAGATTTCAAATTTTATAATGCTAGATCGTATGGGAGCTCAAAAAACAAAATGCTAGATTTTAAAATCCATATAAAACGTCCATATCGATGGTTAAAAAACAAACATCTTAAAAAATGCAAAATAATATTTATTTTCACATACAAATACCTAACAAACATAGGTACATATAATAACAAAAAAAAAAAAAAAACAAAACAAAATTAATTCAAAAATAACAAAACTTAAAGCTTTATATGTAAATAGGTATTAACAGCACAATGTTTTTAAGTATAGGAACATGTTTTATTGTTAATTATTTAATTTAAAAAAAAAAGATGATGATTTTTATTTTTTTCCAAATATGATATAATCAAATCAATCTTTTGAAATCAATTTTGGCATTCAAGAATGCAAAACTTAAAAACAATAATGCCAGAAAAGCATTTAGCATTATTTTAAAATTTCATAATGCTTTTCTCTTCTCTATAATGCTAGATCTAGCATTAATAATGCTGTTATGGGAACACTGCTTACGAGACGGTGCTCAAGAGATTCAAACGTTTCAGTTAGACAACGGTCCCTTATCATTTGTAAAGCTCTCCTTTGAATTCAATCCAAGAGAATCAAGTGGGTTATTGAAGCACATGCCCCCATATGGTAATTGTATTCGAGTTTTGGACGAATATAGGCTTTATAAATTATAGAAAAATTAGAAGAGGTAAACAATTTCTTGCATCGACGGAGAAAGCGCAAATATTAAGCAGTATCTTTGGCGACTTGAAATACGTCCTTACTCCATAAGAGATGGTATGTAATGCAAATACCCAGAATTGAAAGCTGTTCAATCTCCTCAATGCAAGTACCACCCATGAAAAGTGTAGAAATCATTAAGTTTTCGAAGCATTAAACTACACGGTTTTTATTTCCCCATTATACGATGCTGTCAAGATCAGAATTTAATGAGCCTATCATACACCATTTCATAGTCCACATCCGAAGTACAAGCATGGGGATCCAAAAATGAATATGAAAAGTGAAGAGGATTCACTTTTTTAGAGACAGGCTGGACAAGTGCTTATTCTCCATCCACTCTGAAAGAGATCTGTAGAACAGGACAGATAGAAAAGCTTACGCAGTTGTTGTTTTGACGTCATTGAAGAACATCAGAACATCATACTTTCAAATGAAAGGTTTTATACATAAATATCGTTCATCTATTCAAGATGATTGAAAAATATGTTTTGAAAATGTTTTTTCTTAAGCGAAAATTGTGAACTTGGAAGGAGAAAAAATATAAAGGGTTAATATATTTCTTATTTTTTTTTTCATTGTCAACAATTATTTATTTTATTACGAACTTTAAATGATTTATTTTTGTTTTGCAAGAAAAGACTTACTTTGAAATCTCATATTCTAAACCAATTAAAATGAAGGCGCCTTGAAAAAGAAAGGCAAGAGTACGATAACTTAGGCGACAAGATATTATAACGGAATTTTTTAGAACAGTTAAAAATAAGCATTTTTTACTCCCCCCGTTTAGGCAGTGATACTTACAGTTAAGTTGTATACATTTTTTTAAAGCCAACATTCTGTTCTATTTGCCAGTTTTTAAATCAAGTCAAAACTATGCGTAGTTTTTGAAAAATTTAATTTTAAACTCAAAATTTGAGTAAAAAAAGTTAAAAAAAGGTTTAAAGTGTAACTTTTTCAATACTTCAAGATTATCTACCATTGTTTTTATTTCAGAATTTATTACTCAAATTTGGTTTTGATCAAAAACTGAAAACTAGATGATTTTATGTCTTTTAGTTTTTGAGAAAATTGAAAATAAAAATTTAATTTTTGACTCAAAATGTGAGTAAAAAAAGGTTTAAAGTTTAACTTTTTCAATACTTCAAGATTATCTACCATTGTTTTTATTTCAGAATTTATTGCTTTATTTGTTTTTGATCAAAAACTGAAAACTAGATGATTTTATGTCTTTTAGTTTTTGAGAAAATTAAAAAATAAAAATTTAATTTTAAACTCAAAATTTGAGTAAAAAAAGTTAAAAAAAGGTTTAAAGTGTAACTTTTTCAATACTTCATGATTATCTACCATTGTTTTTATTTCAGAATTTATTGCTCTTATTTGTTTTTGATCAAAAACTGAAAACTAGATGATTTTATGTCTTTTAGTTTTTGAGAAAATTGAAAATAACCACAACTACTATTTTAATTTAATTCAATGCAAGACTACGTTAATACTTAAGCAAGGAAAAAGTAATTTAATTAAAATATTTTGTTTTGGTAATTTTCAATTTTCTCAAGAACTAGAAGGCATCAAATCATCTAGTTTTCAGTTTTTGATCAAAAACAAATAAGAGCAATGAATTCTAAAAAAAAAAATAGTAGATAATCTGCAAGTTTTGAAAAATTACACTTTAAACCTTTTTTTAACTTTTTTTTGCACAAATTTTGACTTTAAAAGAATTTTTTTCAAAAACTATGCATAGTTTTGACTTGATTTAAAAACAAGCTAATAGAGCTAAAAGTGTTGGCTTTAAAAAAAGGTATAACACTTAATTGAGGGTATTACCGTTATTTTTTAATTATTTTTTTTTCATTCAATGTACATATTTTTTTTAACTGCCCCTACCGCCTAAACGGGGGGAGAAAGACCCCCTCCCATAGTAAAAAATGCTTGTTTTAACTGTTCCATACAAATCCGTCATTAAACTTTGTCGCCTAAGTTATCGTACTCTCCCCAAAAGAAAAGACATAATGTAGAAGAAAATTGTTTAAAATTAGTTTTTATATACAAACTCTTTTCACACCTAATAAAAAAATATAACACAGCCGCAACCAAATTGACAGTCAACTTCGTCATCTCTACATTCTTCTTCTTCCTTCACTTATCTCTTTTCTTCATCTTTGCAATAGGAAGTATTCTTCCTGCTGTGCGCACTTCACTTCAATTTACTAAAATTGATTTGCCGTCTACAGTTGATGCTCTCGATGTCGAGCGACGTTGATCAAATTGTTCTTATTATTAAATTTGATTCAATTAATGAAATTATTCTTATAGTCTCGTACATTCCACCTAGTGTGTTCATTCTATTTCTATAAAGCTCACATTGATAAATCGTAAGGGAAACCAAAGAGTTATTATTGTAGGGATTTAATTTACCAAACGTTGAATGGATCTGCGATCCAGATGAGAAAATACTTTTTCCTTATAATGTTATTTTTAATCATGATTATATCTTTTCACAATTTGATCTTAAACAGATAAATTATTTTCATAATTCTTTTAATTATCTGCTTGATTTGGTTTTCGTGGATTCAGAATTGTGTGTGGGCATTGACCAGGAACGATTCCTCATAGTTAGCTGGTTTAGCGGTGCTAAAGAATTGTAGAATAAATCTAATTTTGTAATATGTATGTATATTATTTAGTAATTGAATAACATACCAAAACTCAACAGTTGACCATTATGTTAAAAAATTCGGCTGTAGTTACATAACTTGCAATAAAAGTGACGTTTCTACAAATAATTTTCTCATACAATACCAATCTATCAAAAAGCATTTGGGCTTTGGGCATCGCAAAAATTTGCGCAACCAAATTTCATACATTCTACACAAACAGATAAATACACACATTCGAATAAAAGCCTGTAAAAATAAATAGAAGCGTAAGCGGAAAAAATTTGACAGGTACACATTAAAGACACGCAACAGAGCGCAAGACCAGGCGCGACCAAGAGTATGATGTCTTCTCTTTTCATACTTCGTACGTACTAGACTATAGAAGAAAGAACAGGACTGACGAATCGTCGAACACGGCAACTATTCATAAAAGCAAAAAAATTGTGCGAAGTTATTTATTTATGTACAAATGGGGCTCGCTAGCGAACTTGCTAGACCCTGCTCTACAAGAATATAGCGAGCAACGCATGTTCGTCGGTTAGCGCAGCTTTTAGTGATTATATGTTACATGTGCCGACATAAACAAATCAAATAAAAGTAGTATTTCTTTTTTCTCTAAACTCAGTGTGTTTCAACGCTTAACCATAACTCCTAAAAAGTGATTTTATTAATCGCGAAAAAAAGTGTATCACGGAACAAAAAAAAATACTTTATTAAGAAATAAATTCATTAAGTGATATATTTACGGTGACCATCCGTTCATTATTATAATGAACAGTTCATTTTTGAAGAAAATGTTCATTATGAAATATTGTGTGTTAGAAAACATATTTGGACTAGTTATGGCATTTTCCAAAAGTAATTTTGAGAATGCACTCCGACTGTTGGAATTATAGCATTGTTGAAAAATCCTTCACTCCAAAAATAAATGAAGAGTAAGGATTACACTCCTGGGACAAAGTGGAGTTAAGTTTAATGTATATTATGAAAAAGAGAAGCAATATTTCAGTTAATGACACTAAAGTTTTCGATGAGTTGTCATGTGTAAAAAATTACGTTTCTTCAGAAAAAATTGTTGAATCTAAGGAGAGCAAAATGAGTGCTGCAGATACATAGGTTCAAGTTCTTCAATAAAAAAATGATACAGTATGAAAACATTTCAAAAATCGTAGAGTCTGGGTCTAATACCTCTACAGAGAGAGTTTTCTCAATCTTAAAAAATGTATGGACAAACGAAAAAAACAATATGAAAATAAAACAATCAGGTCCATTTTAATTTGCAAATGGAATTATGAATTAAATTACATCCAATTTAAGAATTATTTAAAAGGAAAGCCAGAATTAATTAAAAAAAATTATTCTTCCGCAAAGTATTTATTTTAACAATACTAATATATTATAATTCGATGTCAAAGTTGTTTGACTAGCCAATATGATATAAAAGAGTTTAAGGTTTTGTTTATTTTTTTTGTGAATAAGTTAGAGACTGAAAGAATCTGTTTTATTTTATGTTTGTTTTGTTTATTATCGATGAAAGTTCCTTTTTTTGTTTATTTTATAAATATACCTGATTATACTATATTTATTAATTAATTTATATTATATTTATTTACTGTTACTCAATGAAATAAAAAAAAAAATCTTGAAAACTGGTCAACATTTTTCATTTTTTGGGTACTGGTCATTATTTTGTCTCGGAAAATATGGTCGCCGTAGGTATATTATAATCAAAATTGTGGTTTTTAATAAAAAAAAAGGTTTGTTACCTAATCCTTATTTAAACTAAAACAAAAGGCAAAGTGAAACTAAGTGAACCAAAATACAACAACAAAAAATATATTTCTTTTTGAGATTCCCAAACGAAACTATTTATTACCGTTTTAAGTGCGAAAAAAGAAGAACTTTCCGTCTAAATAAACTCTTCAACTCTGCTCTAATTTGAATAAGTTCACTTTACGTATCGCTCTTGCTAATTTTCAATTTTAAATATTTAAAACTTAATAATAAATGCTAAAAGTGGTACATGCTCTGTGGATTAGTGATTATTTACCTAAAGACACCGGAAAAGTTAAAAATTAAAACCAGGTAATTAGCTTTTCAGCCGAAAAAATAATTCGAAAGCCGTACTTTTTGTCACATGACTGGCAACAAAAGAAAAGTTGGCCAAACTTCGCCCGAAGGAAATATACACCCACTCTCTAAAAACAACAGAACATCGAAGGTTTTCAAACATAACAAAACAATGTCTATTTCTCAATCGGATAGGGTTCAACACTTTGAAAATCGCTGTAGATTGCTTGAAGATGAACTGGAGCTACAAAGTCGCGAAATTAAAGGCAAAAACATAATTTTCACGATCCCAAAGGATGGTAGTGAGCCTCAAGATCGAGTTCATGATATATCCAAGCTCTTGTTGGACAACCAATCACCACAAATGCCACAGGCGAGAAAATTAAGCGAAAACAACAACATGCTCAAACTCAAACTCAACACAGGATCAAACGAAATTGCAACACAAATGTTAAGAAATGCCTCTAAGTTGAAAGGCACAGGTGCATACATCCAACGCGATCTAAGTAAACAATCACAACTAAAACGCAGGATATTTCTTGGTTATCGCAAAGCGATCAAAACAAAAAAACCAACAGAAGCTGTCTTGATTAAAAACAACACTTTATTAATTGGAGATAAAATATTTTATTTAAATAACAATAAAATCTTAAAATATAAAAACAAAAGCGGAGAAGCTGAATTACAAAATATGTTTGGCGATCTAAACTTTGGAAATGTCAGTGATGGAATGACAGCAATGTCAAGTAAACGTCAAAGTGGATGGAGTAGATCAGATGTAGCAGATACACCAGGGGTGGCACATGAAACCCCGATTTGTAGTAGATTTATGAAAAATTGAAATTTAGATGCCGTCAGCCAAATTAAATTTATATCTTATAAAATCTTAGCTTACAATATTTCAGGTCTAAACAATAAACTCTTATTTGTAGATTTCTTTAGTTATGTTAAAAACTTTGAAATATTCTTTTTATTCGAAACACATGTCACAAAAGATAATATAAGTAAATTTAAAAATTATTTTACGGGCTTTAAGCTTATGTATATGGGGAGAAGCAATTAAAAATTCTGTTAAAGGTCGTGCTAGTGGAGGAAATCTTTTCGGTATAAAAACTACATTATTAAATACGTTCGAGTTTGATGAACTTGAAGGAATCACGATAGTAAAACTCCTTGACTATTCTAATATGTGCATTTTACCCTGCTATATAAATTGTAACAGATGGACACAGGATTTCGAAAATTTAAGCATCGCAATGCAACTCTTATCAATAAAAGCATTTTACTAATTGGTGATTGGAATGCAAGGGTCAGTGACTCACAAATTACTTCAGTTCAAGATATAACAAATTCGTCGATCTCTCATTCCAATCGTAAATCAAGAGACAATATTTGCAATAAAAATGGATCTGATATGCTTGAGATGCTGCAGATGTATGATTCTATTATTTTAAATGGTTGTACTGATGGTGACAATGAAGGAGACTACACTTTCATAGGAGGACAGGGGAAATCTGTCATCGACTACTGTGCCGTAAACAATGAATGGATTGATCGAATAAAAAAGTTTGAAGTACAATACAAAATATTTTCAGATCATATCCCTATTGTAGTAGAATTTAGAAATGTACCTAATTGCCAGTTCACAAATATAAATCTGCCACCACGACTTAAATGGAAAAATGAAGAAGCTGTTCTATTTCAACACAATCTAGATAGTTTAATTACAAACAACGGTACGCTAACAGAATCTACAGAAGAACTATCAAACCAACTAATAGGTTATATAAGATGCTCGACATCAAATAAAATTTTAAACAGCACTTGTCCAAAGTTTAAACAAAAATGGTTCGATAAGGAATGTTGGAAAGCGCGCCAAAAATCCTTTTCTCTTTTAAAAATTGCACGAAATTCGCGAAATTGTGGTTTGACAAAATGGTACCATGAAGCAAATGCTCTTTACAAAGATATATGTCACAAAAAGAAAATCGAATATGAAAATAAGCAAGCACTTTCACTAGGTCATACCAAAAACTCGAAAGAATTCTGGAAGATAGCTAGAGAAATTAACGGAATTACTCATAAAATTGGCACAGGGTTATCTACAGAAAGTCTGGCTGCACACTTTAAAGGACTTCTAGGCAATAACCCAAGCCAATATTACTGCTATGCGGAACCTTATGTTCTTGATGAAACGTTAGATGGTGAGATAACAATAGAAGAAATAAAAGCTGTACTGGAAAAAGCGAAAAATGGAAAGGCACCAGGTGAAGATGGGATTCCGTATGAGTTCTATATAAATTCTCCTCACACATGCATTGAAAAAATAAGGGAACTCTTCAACAAAATCTTTTCAAATGCTGACATCCCCTCCTCTTTCAACCTCTTTCAAGAAGACGGTAATTTATCCAATACACAAAAAGGGTCCCTTAGACATCGCTGAAAATTACCGAGGTATATCGTTTTTGAATGTGTTAACAAAAATTTTCTGCGGTATACTAGTAGAGAGACTTGAAAAATGGGTCGAAAGGAAAAACATTCTGTCGGATCTCCAAGCCGGATTTAGAAAAAACTTTTCAACAATAGACCAGATCTTCACTCTTTCATCAATCATAAAAGCTTTTCAAGCAAGGAACAAAAAAGTATATTCTTTCTTTGGGGACTTCAAAGCGGCTTTTGACCTTGTAAACAGAAGCGCGCTCTTCTATAAACTTTCACAATTGGGTCTATCTTCGAGGTTTTTTAAAGTAATTAAAGCGATGTATACTGGAACTAATGCAGCAGTCTGGGATGGGAAGATATTTTCAGAATGGTTCGAAACATGTACCGGAGTAAAACAAGGTTGTCCACTCAATTCCTTGTTGTTTTCGCTGTTCATAAATGACATAGAGGAAGCCTTACCTGGAGGAATACGAATATCTGATTCTGTTATAAATGTGCTACTGTACGCTGATGACCTTGTCCTGTTGTCGGAATCACCAGAAAACCTACAGTTGATGATAAATCGCTTAGCAGATTACTGTGATAGGTGGGGATTATCTATTAATACAGACAAGTCAAAAATAATGATCTTCTTACGATTCTCACGAAACCTTAGCGGAAATAGATGGTACTTTAATGGAAATCTTTTAGAAATATCCAAAGAAATTAAATATTTAGATGTAAAGCTAAATTCAACCCTACATTTCGACAAACACCTTATGGAAAAAGCCAGCACCTCTCAAAGCTTGTTGAATTTATCATGGAAAAATGTTTTTTCAAACGACAGAATAATCCTTTCAGCCAAATATAAAATCTTTGATGCCGTTGTGAAATCAACTCTCTGCTACGCTTCTCAGGTCTGGGGTGCAGATGAGTACGAAGTGATAGAAAAATTTCAAAGAAATTTTTTGAGAAAACTCTTCAACTTACCGCAAAATACACCGATTTATGCAATGTATTTAGAAACCGGAATACCGAAACTTCTCACGAGCACACTCAAGGCACAAGCTGATTATATTATTCAAACTTGTACAAAAAAAAATGATTTTGTACGAACTGAGGAATAAAGATTGGTGGATGAAAAATGGCAAGATATCGGTAATACTTGTTACAATTTAAACAACTTAAAGGAGCAACTTTACAGGATTATACAGAAGAATGAAGACATAGTTCGAGAATCCTTTATTAATAAAGCTCGCGAATCAGATAGTAGAGTACTATACTCTCAGCTCAACTATAACCTAAACCAACGAAACTACTTCCATGATGGACTTAGCTACAAGGACATTTCTTTCATTTTTAAAGCAAGATGTGAACTTATAAGTTTAAATGCTAGACCCTATAACGGCAGCTTCAATCAATTTTGTACGTTATGCAATTTAAAATCAAAGGAGGATTGTTATCACTTCATATATGTATGTCCAATATTTTACCAACAGAGGCTAATATTTTTCGGTAAAAATACATTAACCATGCAAGAAACACTCCAAATTTTGAACGAATGTGATTGGAAGACCTTAAGCAACTTTTTAAAAGCCATATTTAAGTATAGATTCTTACTAATGACGGAATATGTTTGATTTTTATAGCAATTTAAAATTGAAAAATGTAAATTAACAAAACATGTAATTTATTTATAAAATTTGCTAACCAGGCTGACGGCTAAGCCATAGCTTATCAATTCATAAACTTGTAAATCTGGATATATAAGAATATAAATAAATGAATTTGTTACTTACTTACTTACTTACTTACTTACTTACTTACTTACTAACTTACTTAAATAACATATAAAGGAACTATCACCTCTACTTAAATAATCCCATTAACAATCTCAGCTCAACAACTATCATCTCTACTGAAATAATCCCTGCAACAATCATCTCAACTATTATCATCTCTATTGAAATCATCTCAACGATAATCATCTTTCTAAACAACATTTCATCTATAAAAACAAGGTTCAATTTCTTTTTATTATTACTTTATAAAAAATATATAATAATAATGTAATTATGATTAATATTATTTATTAATATTATTTACATTTTACCTATTTAAATAACATGTCTGAGACAGGAAATTCAGAAGAACATAGTCAAGTATTGAGACAAATCAAATCACTAATATGGCTTTGAAGAAAGTAAGCACCTGGGCTGCGAGCTGCGGACTAGGTGTTAACAGCAACAAAACCGAGTTGATGCTTTTCACCACCAAAACCAAGGTACCACCCTTCACTCTACCTCGGTTAAACGGACAAGCACTATCATTGTCTTCCAGTGCTAAATATCTGGGCGTAATACTAGATACCAAATTAAACTGGAAGCTTAACATCGACAGCGGGTAAGAAAGTCGTGTGTCGCCTTCTACGCCTGCAATAAAACATTTGGCAAAAAGTGGGGCCTCCAGTCAAAAATGATCAAATGGACATACACAGCGGTTGTAAGACCGATACTGGTCTATGGTTCCATTGTGTGGTGGCCCGCTCTCACCAAAGCCTACATAGTAAACAAGCTTACAAAGGTGCAGAGAAATGCATGCGTAGGGATATCAGGGGCAATCAGGTCCTGTCCAACGGATGCACTCAACGTCATCCTGGGCCTTCTTCCGATTGACCTCTTTATCAAATATCAGGTGTCCTGCAGTATCTTGAGACTCAAGGAAATAGGCTGTTGGAAACCTAGATCTTACGGGCACTGCAACCAAAGAAGCCTGATACCATCAGACATCCTATCCACAACCACCGATTACTGCATCCCTACCCTAGACACCTCAAAGAAGTTTAGAGTCTTGCTCCCGTCAAGAACCGACTGGGAGGAAGGCGTTGTGACGGAAGACTTTGACACAACTATCTTCACGGATGGTTCGAAGATGGAATGCGGTGTTGGTGCAGGTGTCTTCTGTGAATCTCTTGAGATTTCAAAAACCTATAGACTTCCCGATTTTGCCAGCGTGTTCCAGGCAGAATTGTTGGCGATAAGGGAAGCTTGTACAGCCCTTAAAAATATCCGTCAGAACCAAAATGTAGCTATACTAACAGACAGTCAGGCAGCTATTAAAGCCATTGATTCAGCTTTATCATCCTCTAAACTGGTCCAGCAATGCAAAGAGGCCCTAAAGGAACTGGATATGAGCGTCACTCTTATCTGGATACCGGGCCATAGGGGCCATGAGGGTAATGAGAAGGCAGATGAGCTAGCCAGGCAAGGATCAGCCCTTCACAACTCTCTGGCAGTGAGAGTATATGCTCCTCTTGGAGTTGTGAAGGGCAATATCCTGACCAAATACACATCAGAAGCAAATCATAGGTGGAGGAGTTTAACGAGTTGCGTTATATCCAGGAAAATCTGGCGCGCCTATAACAAACCAAAATCAATCAATTTAATTTCCAAACCAAGGCATGACATAGCCAGGATTGTCGCTACCTGCACAGGGCATTGGCTTGTAGGGGAGCATGCGGCAAAATTGGGTATACCACATAACTCTTTCTGCCGTAGCTGTGAGAACCAGGATGAAAAAGAAACAGTCCCACACTTTCTATGCCATTGTCCGGCCCTGGCCAGGAAAAGAGCACTCCACTTGGGTAAGGAATTCTTCAACGGTATTGAGGAACTCTCAGAATTCAAGATCAAAGATTTGATCTCATACCTAAATAGCACAAAGTGGCTTTAATCCCCTCCCCCCTTATTTCTCCATCACTAAATGGTACTATGAGAT
This sequence comes from Eupeodes latifasciatus, assembly GCA_920104205.1. Taxonomy (NCBI): domain Eukaryota; kingdom Metazoa; phylum Arthropoda; class Insecta; order Diptera; family Syrphidae; genus Eupeodes; species Eupeodes latifasciatus. Next base: position 260,954,670 of record OV049924.1, on the reverse strand, counting down.
AATAGGCCGAAGGGTAGGAGAATAAAACTACATTTTATATTTTACATAGAACTGCACGTGCGGAACGTGCACCACCAATAGCCCATTTTCAAATCCATTCAGAATCTCACGAGGTATGGTATCAAAACGGCGCACTCAGCGCTATTTGTGTCCTGCGCGAAGCAGGACAGCCATTTCTACCTACCTACCTACCATTGAGACAAATAGAAAACGCGAGAGAAAGACGTGTTCAAACATCTGATATATTAGGACATTTTTTTTTCAAAACCAAGTAACGAATATCGAAAACATGTTTTCATTAACTATAGACCCCCTCAAATATATTTCGAAACTCCCTTATTGAGATTTACAAAATTTTATAGACTTAGTAGATAAGGTACACCCAGTTCTTTTGAAGTATGAAGCATTATCACAAAGTATATTTTCTGATTATTTAAAATCTAAACTCAAAGGAAGAGCTAGGGAAGTAATTGAAATTAATGCTCACATAACTACATGGTCAGACATAAAAACCACATTAATAAATAATTCGATGAATTACGAGCAAATAAGTTCAAAACAAATTGCGTTGATTTTTATAATGAAATATAACTGTTTAAAGACGTTTAAATATTAAAACTAAACAAATATATGGAGTTTTAGAAAGTAGTGCACAAATAGTAAATACGAACGTGGAAAATAACAAAACATCTACTTTAGTAATCTTTAAAAATAAACCCATGCGTTTACTTTTATATTGTAGAAACCCACTTAACTTGGAAAACGCAATAAACATATTGCATGAATGTGGATATGCACATTACAATCAATTTTCTAAATCCCAATCTCAACAACCACATACGGATATTTTTTCACACAATAATCAGCTGTCAAAAATATCTTGGGAACCTAAGCCATTTAATAATCAACATACTAAAACTTCATTCGATCAATACAGATCAAATAATCCCAGCACAATATGAGAATCTAGACCATATAATAATAATAAATACATCAAACCCCCTTTTGATCACTATAGATCAAATAATCACAGCACATCATGGTAATCTAGACCATATAATAATAATCAATACATCAAACCCCCATTCGATCATTACAGGTCAAACAATTTTACTAATAATAATAATTATAGACATAATAATAACAATCATAGTCATAATAATAATGGCAATCATAATAGTAACAATAATTACAACAATAATAATACTCAGAACCATAGTAATAATCAGAATCCTTTTAGGAATAACTATCGCAATGAGCCAATGGAAATAGATCTTGCACAAAAAAAGAAGAAGTAATTCGTAGTAACCAAAACCGGGCGAAAATTTTCATTTACGAACCTTAAATTACCCTACATATATAATAGAATCATCAAAAAACAGGCCTTAAAATTTATAATTGATACAGGGGCCACCCATTTTATTTTGATATACTCTAAAATACTCTTAAAGAACGTATAAACCTAAAGACACTTACTTAATATTCAAATAACGAAAAAGGTGCAGATTCCTTTATTCAGTGAATTAAGTGATAATAAAAGCAAGACAGAATTTTTAATTTGCCAAATCCATACGGAATTTGACGGATTAATAGGAAACAATATTTTACTAACACTAAAAGTACATATAGATTATGAAAATGAAATACTAAAAACTACTGAAAAAACGATAAAATTACACTATGATAACAATATTCCTTTAGAAGTTGAATTTAAAAGCAAGACAGAATTTTTAATTTGCCAAATCCATACGAAATTTGACGGATTAATAGGAAACAATATTTTACTAACACTAAAAGTACATATAGATTATGAAAATGAAATACTAGAAACTACTGAAAAAAACGATAAAATTACACTATGATAACAATATTTCTTTAGAAGTTGAATTTACCGACATACCTGTCAATCAAAAACAAGGTTAAGGATACATAAAAGAAACTGTATTAGAACATAATTAAAGAATAGAAGAAGGGATTTATAATATAGAAAATGATATTATGTTTGCGAGAGCAGAAATAGGAAAAAACACAAATTTGATTCCCTTTAAAGATAAAGTAGATATCGAAAATGTTCACTCAGAAAATTTTAATATAATAGAAGAACCTTCTTATAATTTACCATTATTAGACCAAATTCGTTCGCAAAGCATTCGTACAAGTCAGACGTGCTTATTGTTCTCTTCAAAGTTTTTACATAAATACCATTATTTTTTTTTTCTTTTAAATACCTATAATGGCTCAAAAATGTGCAAAGTGTGATGAAATTGTCACCAAAGACTTTGTTATTTGTGGTGGATTTTGTGCACAAACATTTCATGACATTTGTACTCTTGTGCCTGAAAATACACTCAAAATTGTGAAATCAAACATAAATATTTCTTGGAAATGTAATGCATGTGCAAGTAATTCTGCCCTTGCCCTTCTCTCAAAAATAAATGATTTAAATAAACTAGTTCTAAAGTTGGCAAGTGATGTTGATTTAATGCAAGTTAATGTTGCAAAAAATGCACCAGTAAAACAACCTAAGCAAACTAAAAGTAAAAACAATACAAAAAGTGATGTCGACCAAAATTCCACTAATTTAACCGTTGGTAATTTTACTGAGTTAGTGGAGGTTAATAACCCTGGCTGTAGTCATACAATGTCATCTGTACAACAAACTGAACCCCTGCCGTGCCCCCGAAACAATATAAGGCAAAAGAGCAGAAAAGATCGTCATATAGTTGGCACTGATGGCTCCATAGCAGCACTGGAGGTGATACCAGCTTTGAAATGGATACATTTGTCTCGCTTCGCACCAACAAAAAAAAAGGAGGACATCATTGCATATGCATCAAAGAAGTTGAGTGTTCCTGTAAATAAACTTTCTTGTTTTCCATTGTGTAAACAAAATTCTGATATGAGCAAATTAACTCATATAAACTTTCGTCTTGGCATTCCATCAGAAGCTCTTGATAATGCATTAACGGAGGAGAATTGTCCACAGAGCATGCATGTTAAATTGTTCCGTTTTTTTCCAAAAAAAGAGAATTCAGTGTTAAAGGACCTGAACAAATAAATGAAATTTTGTCTAATCACGTCATTACTCTACCTCAACATCAACATCTTAATTTTCCTTCTCACTCTCATTCTTCGCCTTCTTCTTCGTCATCATTTTCTTCATCATCATCGTCATCATTAATATCGTCATCATCAACAAATTCTAACTCGATCTCTGTTTATTACCAAAATGCTGGTGGTATTAGAACGAAAACAAAAGAGGTGTTTCTTGCTGCATCATTGCATGAATATGACGTCATTGTTCTCACTGAAACATGGCTTCATGTGCACTTTTTGATGACTGTTACAACGTTTACCGTTCGGATCGATATCAAAATTCAACTCAGCGTGGAGGAGGAGTGCTTATTGCTGTTCTTTCAAAGTTCTCAAGTCAGCGTTTTGAACTTCGAATAAAAAATGACAACATTGAACAGCTGTGTGTTATTGTAAGTTTATGTAAAGGTTTAGGCTTGCATGATGAATTTGTTTTTGTTGTTAGCTATATACCTCCTAAAAGTCCTACTTATATTTATGAAATGCATGCAAATAATATTGAATATTTAATAGAAATACTTTTTGATTATCAAATACCTTGTATTCTTGGTGATTTTAATTTATGTGATATTCATTGGAATTATTCTGAAGAGGAAAAGTCTATGATTCCTTATAATGTTAAAAAAGAACATGAAATTTTATTTGTTATCTCTTTGTTGTCACAAATTCTTATTCAAAAAAATACTGTTTGTAATTCTATGCAAAGATTTCTTGATTTAATTTTAATTTATAATAATTTAGCTTATGAAGTAAGTGAAGTAATTTTTCCAATAGTGGCAAATACTGTTTTTCACAAAGCTAAAGCTATTTGTATTATGTTTAGAGTTTATAAAAATCCTGTGTACAATACAATTAATGTATTTAATAATGAATTTAATTTTGCAAGAGGGAATTACATTGAACTAAATAATTACATATCCTCATTTGACTGGTCATATATTCTTTCTGGAACACAAATTGATCTTATTTATGGAAACTTTTTACAATTGATGTACGATGGTTTTTTGAAATTCGTTCCACAAATTCGTAAGAAATCTGTTTTTAAATTACCTTGGGATAACCATAGGCTAAGAAATCTAAAAAATGTAAAAAATAAATCTTTCAAAAAGTTTAAAACAACGAAATCTGAAACTGATAGACACCGATACTGTCAGTTACGTCGTGAATATGATTTTATCAATAGATTTCTGTATAAAGAATATATGATGAATATTCAATCGCAAATTACAAATTCAAAAAAACAAAATTCTGGAGTATTTACTAATATGGAATATAATAACCAAATCTCTTCTAATTTAGCTTCTACATGTGACTTATTTGCTTCCTTTTTTGAGACTGTGTATGAAGAGCATTCTACAGCATTTATTCCGGATACTGAAGATGAAGAAATATCGTTTTCAAATATGAATTTGGGTAATCTGTTTCTGTCTACTGAAGATATAATGGAAGGAATTTTAAAACTAAATCCAAGTTTGAATGCGGGTCCAGATGGTATTCCCTCTTTTGTAATCAAAAAATGTCTTACGTTAGCTAGGTTAGGTTAGGTTAGGTTAATGTGGCTGTGGATACAAAAACCACACACTTAGGCCAGAAGAAAGGCCCATTGTGATACCACATGAATCTAGAGAATTACTTCCCACTAGTCGAACCATTTTGAGCTTTTTATAAAGCGAAGGAGATATCTGATATCCTTTTTAGCTAGTTCACTGGGATCATCAAAAGAGTATTCTCCCAGATGAAGTTTGCGTCTTCGTGAAAGAGCAGGGCAGGTGCAGAGGAGGTGAGAGATTGATTCTTCTTCTTCCTCGTCCATGCAGCTCCTGCAGAAGTCATTTGAGGCTACACCAAGTCGTATTGCGTGTTTGCCTATAAGACAGTGTCCCGTAAGGACACCTATTAGGGAGCTAATATGAAGTCTGCTTTGGGATAACAAGTCTTTAGAGCGCTTTAGGTCCAATGAAGGCCATATTAGTTTTGTGGCTGCGCATGTTGGTAAATTGTACCACCTAGAGTTTGCTATCTCGAAAGCTTTTTCTTTTAGCAGAAGTTTACATGTAGCTATCGGTATACCTATCTTCTCCCTTTCAGGTGAAATAGGTATGACGGTTCCATTTTTAGCGAGTTCAACGGCTCTACAATTTCCTGCGATGTCTCTGTGGCCCGGCACCCAGCATAGGTGAATGTTAAATTGCTGCGCCATCTCCATAAGAGATGATCGACAATCGAGGGTCGTTAGAGAGTTGGTTGAGACACCGTCAAGAGACTTGATAGCAGCCTGACTGTCAGAGAAGATGCGTATATCAGAAGTTGATATCACGTTTTCTCTTAGCCAGGAGAGAACCTCTTTGATCGCTAAAATTTCCGCTTGGAAGACGCTACAATGATTAGGGAGGCGGAATGAGATGCTTAGATTAAGCTTTTCTGAGTACATACCACTACCAACTCCCTCATTTGTCCTGGATCCATCTGTATAAAAATGGATGCTTTTGTCATCCAGGAGTTTTTTATCTTCCCCTTCATCCCTGGATGGAATGGATACCTGGAAGTTTTTACCAAATTGGGGTTTTGGTATAGTGTAGTCTATGTACTTTGGTATAGAACCATAGAGGTTCAGAATGATGGAGTGCCCAACATTGTTGTTGGTCCACTGAGATGAGGCGTTGAGTCTTATGGCTGTACTCGCTGCCAGTTAGTTAGTTAGCTAGGCCACTTCAAATAATTTTTAATTTATCTCTTTCTCTTGGAATTTTTCTGGATGATTGGAAAATTTCATATATAACACCCATTTTTAAAGCTGGACAGAAACATAAAATTGAAAATTACCGTGCTATCTCTAAACTTTCTGCTATTAAAAAACTCTTCGAGCTCATTGTTAAAAAGAAAATTTACTTTTATATAAAAGAATTTATATCTCCATGTCAGCATGGATTTGTAAGTGGTAGGTCAACAACTACTTGGTCGTTGTTTACCAAATATGTGTCCGATGCTTTAGAATCCGGTTCTCAGGTTGACGTTATCATCACGGATTTTCAGAAAGCATTTGATAGCCTTTGTGTCATGCAGCTTTTAAAAAAATTAAAACATTTTGGATTTAATTCAACCCTTCTGCAGTGGATCTCCAGTTACTTAGTCAATAGGAGACAAATAGTGAAAATTTCAGACTATTCATCGAAAATAATAAAGGTTTCATCGGGTGTTCCTCAAGGAAGCCATCTTGGACCTTTGTTGTTTTTAGTTTATGTGAATGATTTACCGTTATTGTTGCAATATGCAACGGGTTTGTTATTTGCTGATGATTTCAAACTTTTTTCTACAGTAAAATCCATAAATGATTGCCTTAATATCTAAAGCGATCTAAATAAAATAGTAGATTGGTGCAAACAAAATTTTCTTGTACTTAATATTAAAAAATGTACTATTTTTTCATTTTCTAGGTCAAGAACCTCTATTTTATATGACTATGATATTTCAAACACTGCATTGGAAAGACGATCTGAAGTAAAAGATCTTGGTGTTGTTTTTGATGAAAAGCTAAATTTTTCCCTTCATGTAGATTTTATAGTGGCAAAGGCAAACTCAATGCTAGGTTTCCTAAAAAGAAATTGCTTAGAGTTTTCTAACCCTTACGCAATTAAAGCAGTTTATACTTCTCTTGTCCGCCCACATTTGGAATACGCTTCAGTAGTATGGGATCCTTTTTACACAGTTTCAAAAGATCGAATTGAAAAAGTTCAAAAATCTTTCACAAGCTGGAATTTACCGGAAATGCCAACTTACTCCACCAGATGTTCCCTGATTAGTCTATCTACGCTGAGAAATCGGCGGCTTGTAAATTGTGTGATGTTTGTTTATGATATATTGTCTTACCATATAAAATGCCCTGTTTTGCTAAATCTCTTAAATATCTATGTTCCAGGAAGAAATATACGATCAAGACATTTGTTTTATATCCCCTTGCATAGATATAATTACGGTTGTAATGAACCATTCACAAGATGTATGAAATTATTTAATGAATTTAAGTTCATTAAATAAATTAATTTAGATATAAGTCTTGAAAGAAATGTATTTAAATTACAATTAAGTGAAAATGTAAATATGAATTAAGTTTATATTAGTTTTAAGCAATCTGTAAGAGAAAACTCGATAGATGAATGAATAAATAAATAAATAAGAATAGGACATTTGAATAGCGAGAAGAAAAAGAACTATTGAAACTGATTAAACAGTATAGGGATATTTTCTATGAAGAAAATATAAAACTTTCATTTACAAATGCAATAAAGCATAGAATAAGAACAACGGATGATATCCTTATACAAAGTAAAAGTTACCGATATCCTTATATACACAAAGAAGTTACTCGACCTTGCAAAAGAATTTCATCAGATTAAAATTCCCGCAGATGACGTTCACAAAACTGCTTTTAGAGTTGAAATTGCCATTCGGGCTAAAAACAGTCCCAGCATCTTTTCAAAGGCTCATGAACCAAGTCCTTGGCGATTATATCAATGAGATTTGCCTAGTCTACATTTATGACATAATCGTCTTCTCAACATCTTTGCAAGAACATATTGTCTCATTGACAAAGATTTTGAAACGATTACGAGAAGTTAATTTACTGGTGAAAGTGGACAAATCGAAATTTCTTAAGAAAGAAACCGAATTTCTTGGACATAGACCTAACCCGAAAAAAATAGAATGTATTAAAAATTATCCAATTCCAAAAACCACTAAAGAAATTAAACAATTTCTAGGTTTAAACGGTTACTACCGGAAATTTATTAAAGATTATTCGAAAATAGCAAAACCTATGACATTGTATCTAAAGAAGGATGCAAAAATTAATATTTCTAATCCCGAACATAATAAAGCATTTGATACCCTTAAAACCCTTATTACAAATGACCCAATTTTAGTGTATCCTAATTTTACCAAAACGTTCACACTCACTACAGATGCAAGTAATTTTGCGATAAGAGCTGTCCTATCGCAAGAAAACCATCCTATTTTATTCGGAAGTCGTACACTAAATGAGCACGAGGTCAACTACAGCACGATTGAAAAAGAGCTGCTTGCCATTGTTTGGGCAACAAAATACTATAGACCATATCTGTTCGGCAGAAATTTTATAATCGAACAGATCATAAACCTTTAACTTGGTTATTTTCTATCAAAGAACCGAACTCGAATTTTATAAGATGGAGATTAAAGTAATATGAATTCAATTACGAAATTAATTAATAATAATAAAATAGTAACGCTCCCAAACCACTATTCAAAATTACGGAGACTCCCTCGAAACCCCACGAAATTATTCATGTAGACGTATTTTACAGTTTAGAAAAATCACTATTTTTAACTATTATAGACAAATTCACAAAACATGCTTGCGCAATAAAAAATTCTAGTAGAACTTGGATTGAATTTAAAAGAGCCCTTTCGTATTATTTTAGCCAATTTGGCAATGTAAGAACAATCATAGTGGACAATGCACTAGGATTCAAGGCAATTCCTCTTAAAGAATGTTTGGAACATTGCAATGTAGAAATACATTACACATCAAACAGTAATCACAAATCAAATTCTGAAATTTAAAGATTACACAATACAATAAATGAACACATTAGACTTTTGAAACGCGACGAGAGAACTAAAGACGATACTGTAGAAAATCCGGAAGATTATAACATATTACAACAACAATATACATTCTGCAACGAACCGAAAACCTATTGATTTCATTAACGGACAAATTCATCGTGGCGAATATAAAGACAGACAGTATGGGACATTTTCTAACATTTCCACGATTAATTTTCCGTTTTACGATTTCCCAAAGGTTTTCAATCGGGTTCAAGTGTGGTGACTGTGGTGGCCAATTCATAACACTGATGTTATGATCATTAAGCCAGATTTTAACTACTCTCGACGTGTGCTTCCGGTCGTTGTCCTGCTGGAAGACCCAGCGCAATGGCATTTCCCATTCTGCATATGGCAACATAACGTCCTCTAAAATACTTTTGTACACAAATTGATCCATTATTCCATTTATACGATGCAATGGGCCTAAACCAGCAGCAGAAAAGCAACCCCACACCATTACATTCCTACCGCCATGCTTAAGAGTTTTTATACAATAACGTGAAATTTCTTGCCATGTGGTCTTCTTACGTAAGATATTACATAACTTCCCATTATATTGAATTTTGATTCGTCACTGAAAAGGACTCGACTCCATTTCTGCTTTTCCCAAGAAAGATGTTAATTAGCAAACTGCATTTTTTTTTTCTGGTTTCGGAACGAAATTAAAGGTTTCTTAGTAGGCCGATAACAGCTCAAATCAGCAACCGCCAACCGACGAGATACCGTTCTTGTGCTTACATTTAATTGGAACTCTTGTACCTATTTTGAGGCAGATATGAAGGGATCTTTTTGACTTTTCTTATGAGCATAGCATCCGTTTGAAGACTTGTTTTACGTGATCGACCGCCGCGATGCACAACAGACACTTCTTTTGTTTTGAGATAACGGCTTATTATTCGTGAGACCGACGATTTATTTACATTAAATTTTTTTGAAATGTCTTTTTGTAAAATGCCCGAATTAAAATCGTCTACAATTCGCTGTCTTAACGGATCTCCAAATTTATTAGGTGTCATTATTTACTAATTTTATATTAAAACGGATATCACTGGAGATACGCTTTATGTAAATAAATTAAAGCAACTCAGCTTTCAGGTCACGACCTTCAGATAGATAAAAAAGATAAATCTTTATTCATTAAAAACGATACAAAATAATTTACAATAGAAAAAAAAAACTTACAAGCATGGCATTAGAGCCGGCTGCCTTCTATTATCAAGACATTTACATTGAGAAAAAAGAGTATACAATTATGGAATATAAAATAAAGAACATATATAAATAATATTACAGAAATGTTGTTTTGTTAAAGTGGCAAAGTAATTTAAAGAAGAAAAAGAATAGTTAACAATAAATATGTGTTACAATGAAAAAAGAAAACAATTAACAATTAGGTACTTTAAATTATTGTTCAAAATATTTAAGTTTTAATTTTTTTTTAAACTAAAAAACCGAAGATGGCGAAGAAGTGGAAAAGTTTCGGAGAATAAGGACTTTTAGTTTAGTTAAAACGGAAAAAGGCGAACTCTAAGAGGTACAAGTTGTGGAATATTGGGGCTTTTAGTTTAGCTAAAACAAAACTTTATTTTCTTTTTTTACTTAAGTAGATACTTCAAAACAGACTCAAATAAGAATTTCTGTAATTATTTGCATGGGAGACATAGCGTACCAGCAATTTCCAACCATACTCCCCGTTCAAAACTCGTAAACATTCTTCCGACGAAAAGAAGCTTTTATCAAAATGAAGTCTACGGATTTCTTGTAAAATAGGACAAGTTGCTAAAAAATGGTAAACATCTTCGTTTTGGTTTGAGTTGCAGAGTGAACAAATTGCATTTAAGTCAGTTCTATGTGGCCTGTAGTTGAGTTCAAGAGTTTCAGTCCGTATTTTGCGGAAGCCCGGACTCAACATATATGGCGTAATTAGGCGTGCTACGCGGCAGCCGGAAGATTCTTTTGAAAAAGTATCTTTGAATAACTTCCATATCCTCTAGAAATTGGTATCCATACACACTTGATTCCCATAACAAAAGCAACTGTTCACGGTAGCCTCAAAAACCTTAAATTTCGATGTAGGGTCCACGAAGCTTCTTGAAAAAAAAATATGACCACATCGAGTTTATAGCTGATTTGGCTAGTACCAGTTTCTCTTTAATATGATTTTTTATGTTCAAATTATGAGTGATAGTAAAACCAAGATATTTATACTCGCTGACAACTTCAATAGTGGTACCATCTAATGTCCAATTTCGTACATTATTATCTGAACGGTTTTGAGGTTTAAAAATCATAATTTTAGATTTAGGAATGTTGATTTTGAGATCCCACGAATCGCAATATTGTTTAAGTTTATTTATCTGAAGCTGCAATGTCACTGGGTTATCAGAGAACACCACCAGGTCATCAGCATAGAGCAACATTTTCAAAGATAAATCACCATAGTTGACGCCTCCCGGTAATTTATTTTCAATATCATTGATAAAAAGAGCGAACATCAGCGGACTCAATATACAGCCTTGTGGAACATCTGTTTCGGTATTAAAGGATTTTGACATAGATATACCATTACAAACCATTGCAGACGTGTTTAATAAAAGTTGTTCATAAATGCGAATAAATTTCGTTGAAAGACCAATAACTGCTAGCTTATATAAAAGTGATCTTCTGTTGATGGTATCAAAAGCAGCTTTAAAGTCTACGAAAAAAGTGTATAGGGGCTTCTTTTTGTCGATAAAACGTCTGGCAACACTCGTAAGAGCAAAAATTTGATCAATCGTTGAAAGGCCCGCCCGAAAACAAGCCTGATATCGACTTATCAAATTATTTATTTCAATCCAATTCACAAGCCTAACGTACAACATTTGTGCAAACAGTTTTCTTAGTGAGCTCAGAATTGAAATGCCTCTATAATTTTCTGGTGAACTCGGATTACCCTTTTTATATATAGTTTGTAGCCAAACGAAAGTAGCTCGGAAATTTCTCTTCTGTAAACATTTTGTTTAATAACCCCAATACACGCTCGAGAAATTCAGGAGTTGAATTCTTATAGAATTCGATAGGAATGCCATCCAAACCCGCTGCTTTGTTATTTTTCATTCTGCTTAGAGATGCCAACATCTCAACCATTGTAAAAGGAGAGTCTAGCTCATCGATTGAAACATTTTGCAGGGCATTTTTTTTTTATGTAATTTTTTAAGTATTTTTTTCCATTTTAAGTAATATTTTTTTTAAATTGCCCCTCCTGCCTAAACGGATTGAGATAGAATATCATCAGCACAATGTATGAAACTATAAATCAAAGCTTTATATTACTAGAAACAAAAATAGAAAATATGAAAACTCACAACAATAATAAAAGAGCCTTAATAAATATTTTAGGAACCGGATTAAAACTTAACGCCGGAATGATGGATAGTAACGATGACAATTTATATGATACTAATAGGAAAATTACTACAGAAAATAATAAACAAGTTCTAATCAATCAAAATATACACTGAACCAAAAAGGTACGTAAATATAATAAAAAAGTTCGTTGAGACAATGAATAAATTTATTGAATTTGTCCAATAAACATATTAATTGTGTCAGTGAACTAGCGTTTATTATTCTCCATTTCCGGGTGAAAATTTTACAAACAATTTAAAATTTTCGTTTATAACCACAATAAACTGAGTTTATTGATTTTAATAAATCCATAAATAAACATGAACAACCGTTTATATTTTATTTTGTAATATTAATAAACCCGTTTATAGCCTTAATGAACAGAGTTTATTAATTTTAATAAATGCGTTCGTAAATATAAACAACCGTTTATTATTTCCGTTTATAATATTAATAAACCCGGTTTTAGCCTTAATGAACAGAGTTTATACATTTTAATAAATGCGTTCATTAATATAAAAACCGTTTATTATTTCCGTTTATAATATTAATAAACCTGTGCATAACCCCAATGAACAGAATTTATTAATTTTAATAAATGCGTTCATAAATATAAACAAATGTTTATTATTTCCGTTTATAATATTAATAAACTCGTTTATAGCCTTAATGAACAAAGTTTATTGATTTTAGTAAACGCGTTCATTAATATAAACAATTTATTTAATTAACCTGTTTATAATATTAACAAATAAATTTATAACCACAATAAACCAAATTTATTGATTTTAATAAATTTGTCTACTGCGTTTATTAAACCCATTTGTTACATTAACAAATAGGATTATTAAAATAAATCCTTTTTTTCAGCAGGATTTACATGACTGCAAAAGCTAATTACTTCTGCCATACTTTTGCCATTTATCGTCAAAAGCGTGTTTTTTGACAAAACGTAGGAAAGTAATGGCAAAAATGATGACACTTTTTCAGTCGTGTAAGTCCAGCATAAGATTGATCTAAAACGTAGAAAAGAAAACATTCATATTAATATTGTTTAAAAAATGTTTCCAACTTCCAGTTACAAACCTGTTTACAGCGCCAATGAGTCACTTCATCCTGCATCTCACTATCGAATGAAATCTTTGCTGAAAATTATAAAAATCTGAAAATTAAGAATTCCGAACTAATAAAAAAGATCAAGTTAATTTAATTTTACAATTTTTATTTTTTGTTAGTTTAGTTCATTTATCAATAAATGAGTCTTTGCATTCATTTTTTTTTTGTTTTTTTTTTTTTTTAAATATTATGGAAGAAGCAATTGGGTATTGTAGATTGAAAAGATACAAAATCTTAAAACAAATATCTACAGCTCTTATGAAATTGTTAAAAATAAATTTAATACCGTCAAAATATAAATATATGCCTTTAAAATCTAATATTGATTCGCCGTGGATGACGATGAAAGGCTGGATATTTTCCGAAGATTGGTTTAGCGATCCGATGTGATCCTCGATTGCTTGGATCGTTGCACCGACCCAAACAAACGAATTCTGGGAGTCCTTAATAGTAAATCTCGTGAACGTTTTTTTTTCCCCTCTTTGTCTTTCCTCAGAACTTTTTGGAAAGGCACAAAATACCCATGTAGGGCCCAGAGTAACGCTGCATCTTGACAATCTGAGAAATATAAACAATTTTTACCAACTTTTGTTAATTTTTGTTTAGATTTTTATTTTTGGAAAGAAAACTGTCAATTCGATTTTTCTCAAAATTTTACCAGATGTTAAAAACGTTATTCTTTGTTGCACAAAATTGTTTTGGTGATGAAATCATTTTTTATTCGTAAAATTTTCGAGGTGACAAAATTGTTATTTCAGTTTTTTTGATTTATAAAAAAACTGTTGATTGGATTTTTTTCCAAAAATATATGTACTTGTTTGGTATTACGTTAAAATATATAATACCAAATTTATTTCAAGTTTCTAGCGTTATTAGTTCGTGAGATATGTAGGGGTAACCAAAATGTTCAGCTTTTTTTAAACTGCTATGGTAAAAAAACCACTCACGCAATTTTCTTGAAAACCCTTTCTGCATCTTTCTGCATTATTATCTGTATTTTTGAAATTTA